>CAUYSK010034560.1:0-24500 GCA_963575035.1 Avahi laniger
TGTAGTCCCAGCTACTCGGGAGGCTGAGGCAGAAGGATTGCTTGAGCCCAGGAGTTTGAGGTTGCTGTGAGCTAGGCTGACGCCACGGCACTCTAGCCCGGGCAACACAGTGAGACTCTGTCTCAAAAAAAAAAAAAAAAATGTAAAAGAAACACAAATTTGGAAATAACAGGCGACGAGACCCATCCTTTGCCCTGTGCCCCCATCCCCGCCCCATCCCTCAAGTAGGAGCAGGCAGGCTCCTGTTCTCTTCTGATAGGGGCAGCAGCCTGCAGGGAGGGTCTTGGCAATGGTAAAGCATTTAATATAATTCTTTCTAGTCAAGTTCAGTTTTGACTATTCATGGGCTAGAACCCAAGAAATGCTTCCTTGCTGTAAATGCTGGAGGTGAGCTGAAGAATTAGACCCCACCTGCAAACGTGTGCTGAGCATCTAAGGAATGAAGATCAGGCTACTGCGCTCATCGGGCTTGGCTTGCAAACCATCTTCCCTCTATTCCTGCCCCCAAATCTTCTTTCATGGAGCCGGTTTCTCTCCGATTGGAGCATTTCCCACGTGTTTGCTAAAGGGAAATCACCACCGAGACATCTGCAAATTCTCCGGGCTTTGAAGTATTCACAGGAAACTCAGCAAAGAGAAACCGAGAGTTACTTTGAGTGACTTTGGGTGGGTGGATATATTGTTTGTTTGGTTTGGTTTTACAGCAGCTGGTGGTGAAGCCCAAACCCCATGTGCTGGCACCACCGGAAATTAAAATGCCTTCCTTCTTCTCCTACCTGAGACAAGAGCTTTCAAAATTTTATTTTGTCATTCAAAGGAACAAGAGATAGAAGCACACATAGGAAAAAAAGTACTGAGTTTTTCTCTTGTTCAAATGAAAATTCAGACCTTTGTATGCTTTTAAAGTATAACTGTATGTTTCTAAATTTATAATGCTTTCAATACATGTAACATTTAAGAGTTTACAAAGTGTGTTTGCTGCATTAGTTCATGTAATCTTTCTAACAAATCCAGGCAGTTAGCCGATTACCACTGCTTTGCAGGTAAGTTGGCTGAGAGAAAGGCGAAGGAACTTGTCCAGCATCACTTAGCCTGTGAGTGGCAGACCACAGACCTCTCTGATTCCAGAGGGAACGCTTTCCAGCTAAGGAAACTTCTCTCAGTTTACTGTGGGAAGTAGTCCTATACTGAGCTATTTTCCCCCCACATTGAACTTACACTGTGGAGTAATCTCCTTCCTTCCTTGTGGGTGGAGGCCAGTGTTTATGGTTCTACAAGACAAAATAGAAACAAGAAATTAAGCAATAATTATAATATGATTAATGACAACATTTATCAAGTATGGATCCTGTGCTACACTCTAAGTTGCATGCATTAACTTGATTAATCCTCATAGGAAGCTTCTTTATCCAGTGAGGTGAAGTGACTTGTCCAACGTGACTTAGCAAGAAAGTAGTGAGCCCAGGATTCAAATACAGACAGTCTGACCCCAGGCTCTTCCTCTTAACCACTCTCTATGTATTTATTGAGCATCTACTCAATGCCAGATCCTTTTTATGCACTATCTCATCAATTCATTACCATCCCATTTTACAGATGAGGAAACAGAGGCTCAGAGTGGTTAAGTGACCTGACCAAAATCATAGGATGTAGAAAGTGTTGGAGCCAAGATCTGACCAGGTCGTCTGTTCCTCAAGTCTGTTCTTGGACCCTCTTGCTCCCTGTCATACCTAAATATGCCCTTTACACTGCAATGCAAAAACTTGCAGAAGAGGGTCCCAGCAACTGCTTAGAGCTCTGCCCTGAGCAGCCGGGCAGTCCTTTCTATACCACACCTCACTGAGGTATCCTCTGCACGTGACAGATGGGGAAACTGAGGCCCAGGGTGGCTAAATGACTTACAGAAAGTAATATGTCTTCCTGAGAGATGACACCAAGATCTGGATCCTGGTGCTTTGCACGTAGGGTACTGGCCTAAGTAGTTATGTACTTTGGATGATGATAAACTTGGAAACCGAGAACCCTTTGGGGAACAGGGAGCCCCAGTTTCCATTTCTCGGCCACCCCATTTTACTACAGTCCCTTTAAACCTCACTCTGTTTCCTCCCTCTCCTCCAGAAACTGAGAGAAACTGCCACCCACCTTCTTCACAGGAATTTTGCAAAGATTAATTGGATAATTTCAGAATAGTTCTTTGAGCCGCTTGAAGGAAAAGTGCCATCTAGAAGAACAAAGTAAAACAATAATTATTATTATTATATTTAAATGTATTTATGAGAATCTCTGTAGGGGCAATTAAGAGGAGACCAGCTTGTACTTGTGCAGAATTCACAAGTCCATGAAATGCCCGTATCCCTGCCAGTGCCCACGATTCCACTGGGTTGCTGGTGGAGCGACAGCTCTGGGGTGGCAGCTCTGAGGCGCGGGCACGAGAGGTGCAGGCTTCAGAGCCGGCGCCTCCCCTTCTGTATAAAAACAACCCGCCTGCCCCGTGTCAGCCCTGCAGGAGATGGCACCTGTCACACCGAGACTGGTTACCCTGAAGTGCTCACACAGCTCTTTCCAAAAACTACATCTCCTTGTCACCCATAAAAGAGAACTTACTTTTGGGGCTTCTGTGTCTGTCCTATAATTAATTACTGCCCCTTTGCCACAGGGACAGAAAATTCCTACCACCTCAGCTGGGTGCCTGGAAGAACTCTCACATCTGCTGATGGAACCTGTGTTTGTATTTAGCCGTGGGCCGGGCAGATAATGAGGTTTCGATGCCACAGAGCTATTTAGGCGAGTTTATTCTGGGCTCTAAGGATCCCTCGGCTGCTAACATCTGGCCTATTCAGATGTCGCCCTCTCTCCATTCAGAGGGCCCGGGTTTGGTGGGCAAGATGTTCTCTTTTACAATTGACTTGCCTTTGATCTTCAAGACGGGCTTTCCCGCTTAAACACCTGGCTGCGCTTAGCCTCTGTAGCAATTGCACACTCCTGCACAGTGTTTCTTTGCTTTGCTTGCTTGCTTTTTTTTCAACCTCACTTTTTATACACAGATGGCCATCACGCTGTGTGCAACTGCAACCGCAGCCTGCTCATCATCTGAGAACAGATTTTTTTTCCCCCTCCAGCCGATTCAGACAGGATAACCTCTCAGGCAAACACTTGGGTACCTTCCCATCTCTTACAACTTCATTTTCTGCTCACACCACCCCCACCAACTCCTACCCACCGAGTGCCAGCAGAGGCTGGGCCCCCTAGAGCACAGCTTCTCGAACAGCAAGGTGCATACGAATTGGCTGGGCATCTGATTGAAATACAGATTCTGACTTCCGACAGCCTCCTGGGCAATGCCAAAGCTGTTGGTCTATGAACCACATGGCAAATAGCAAAGTCCTAGATTACTTCTGGAATAGCCTACACTCTGGCCTCCTCCCAGGAATGCTCCCACCTCTTCCCCATTCCCTTAAAAAAAACTTAACTGCCTTATGTTCTATTCTCATAAATGCAGCCTCACGGCCCGGGTGACTATTTCCTATTCAAGCACTAATAGTTGGTAGAGAAGCAGGATATGGAATCAGAAGACTGTGTCTCAGACAGAGGGATCTATGTGTTGTGACCACATAGACCACATCAGAATCACATTTCTAATTGGTGATCTTTTATTGTTTTTAATATATCCTGGCAGTGTATTCTACCTTGATAAAAGTTTTTAAGCAAATAAGGTGGCTGACAATATGAAATTAGGTATTAAATCTTTTCGCACATTTTCTCTGCTACCCCCACCCTGAGTTCAGAGGACCACAGAGGCACAACCCACTGCTCCTGCAGAGGACCCCAACGTAAGAATAGCATCATGTCAACTTACAGCCAAGAAGATTAGCCGTGCCCTTGTCAAACTCGACTCCACAGCTGAGACTAGTCTGCTCCATTCAGACTCAAGAAAAGCAATTTCCATGCAATAAGTCTGATGATAGAATTAAAACATCAACTGGGTCCATGCTTACCTTTTCATGAATCCTCAAGGGTGACATTCCAGATGAGCATGGACATCTGAAGCCTATTTGATGCGGTGGCTCTCTCTAGGAGGGAAGCTCCTATATGACATCATTAAATGGCTGCTTACGATTCTCCACTGATATACATCAGGGTCGACAGACATGCACTTGCGAGTCCAGCTCACCCACTCTCATATCCTGGTTCCATGACACGGCTTTAGCCGTGTTGGTTAACCTTATTTAGCCTAGCTTTACCATGTATATAATGGGCATAACCATGATTATCACTTATTTGGGGCCTATCATGTGATAGGCTTTGTAGACTCCACCTGTATGCCTATGACAGCCCTATAAAACGACCTAGCACAGCAGCTGGTACGACATGGGTACCCGCCAATGTGAGCCCACCAGCCTTTGCCACAGGACAGGGCCTAGAGGCTTCTGTGTTTGAGTCTTCCTCATGCTCCTGGATTATGGGGTGGTTCCCAGGGAGGGGCTGGTTCAGCCAGGGCGGTGGGAGGGTGTGTGCCCTCAGGACTCAAGATAACTGGTCCTGCTCTTGTGGTATGAAAGGATTTCGGTATTTTAACTGGTCCATCCCCATTTGGCTGATGAAAACGCTGAGAATTAGATTAAGCAAATCGCCCAAGACTGCCCAGCTAGTGAATGGTGGGGCATGGGTGAGTCTTACCCTTGACCCCGTGGCCTTGACCTCTCAGCAGCCCTCATGTCCTACTCAGTATGACATGAGCAAACGCATGGGAAGGCACTTAACACGTGCTTGGTAGATCCTCAGTAAACATTAGACTTCTTCACCCTTCCTCTGCACTTGATTCCTGCGTGTGTCTCCACTAAGTTCAGTGCCGTCCTCATATTGGGGGCTGGGGTGGGGTGGATGAAGCTTAAACGTTTGACCTCCTCCTTACCCAGCAGGGCCTTGTTGGTGCTGTGACTCATGGTTTCCAGTCCTCCCAGCTGCACTGTTGTACAAGAGAGTTTTCTAGCTACAGGTTGGTGAAGTATTCCAGGGCAGGATGTTTACATCCCCTAGAGGAACGGGCACGGAATCAAGCCAGCCCTTGCTTGGCAACCCCTGGCTGTTCTTTCCAGCCTAAGGCGCCCTGCCAAACCAACTCAGGAGAGGAAAACATAACAAGTGCTGATGTGCTTCCATTTTACATAGAACATAATAAAAGTTTTCAGGATGATTTATTTTCCTAAACAAGAAGATACAATAGACCTCATCCATTATTCAACATGCTAATGATAACCTTTACTCTTTTGTCAAGGATGAGCCAAGGTGGTGTTGAATTGAAGCCCAAAGAATGAGCAGAGAACACACACACACAGTCCCACAACACTATGTGCCGTGACGGTGGGAAAATAAGTTGTGGCGCAAGGGGATTTAAAACTCAGGGGAAAGATATGTTTCCACATCTGCAACTTTCTGGGCATCATAAAAACAGGGCTTTTTAATTTTAGGTGATTAACTTGAAAATGACCCCATAGAAAGTGAATATTGATAACTCAATGAATGCTTGATTGTAATTTTTAGAAAATTTATTTCTTTCAACATTACTCAAACCACATGGCACAGAGGGCCTAGAATTGTATCAATTTTTAAGATCTTTGTATCTGGTCCCTGTTAACACCTTACTTGAACCGGAGAAGGGGGTCCTTGGAATACAAATGTTCCTATTTCACCTGGGAAACTGAATTTCCTGAGAGTTACACTTAACCAGGAAAATGTAAAAGTTTGTTCGGATTCCAAGCGAGTTTGATAGCATGGCCAAATATGTACTTTCTGATGAGTGAAGATTTTTTTCCCAAGTAGAGTAAATGATAAAGTTATTAATTTCCCCCATGTTTGGGGATGTTACACATGTTCAAATGGACATCAATAAAAATTAAATCAGTGCAAATAGCTTATTTAAGAATCAGCATCATAACTCAGGTATTGATGTCACCAAATACAAGTTCATTTCTAAATTTTCCTTTTAAGCATTTTTAGGTAGCTTGAGGATGAAATGAACTAGTGTGTTAACAGCACAGCCTATGGACAGTAGGCTAGAGCTGGGAAGCCCACCCTTGTCTGTGCCTCCAGGAGACTGTTTATTAAAGAAATTTTAAAAAAATATTTGAAGGCAAAAGTTTTTTTTCTAATTCCTTTAAATAGTTTTTTGTCTATGCAAATGTAAACATCCCTAAAAAAAATTTTAATGGCCTGAACTATTCTCAAAAAATTGCCTTTATCTTGATGTTTTTTAAATTGATGAGTAGTAACAGAATTGCAGCATTTCTCAATTCTGAATCAGAACCGAACAAGCAGTGTTTGGGAGCAGCTGGGATCTGATGAGCTGGGTGACCCTGGACAAGCTGGTTAATCTCTTTCAACCAGCTTATTATTCCACAGTAAAAAGTAAAAAGATTTTTGATTGCTGTGAGGTTGAAGTGAAGCAACACAGGTAAAATATTTAGTACAGTATCTAGTACAAAGGAATCCTTCAAGAAATGTTGCCACCCCAGAAAAAAAACAAAAAACCTAAAATACATGTCAAAGTTAAAAAAATAAAATGGAGAACTTAAGGAAACTTCCTCAAACAATACATAAGTTATATACTTAGTACTAATAAAGGAAGGTCTGTTTTTATTCTTTCATCCTTTCAATAAATGTTGATTGACTGTCTATCATATGTGAGCCACTAAGAACAATTTCCTTCTACTCCAAAGCTGGTGACACCTAGCTATGCAATCAGTCATGTCAACTCTGAAAGGTTTTTTTTTCAGCAAGAAAAAAATGCCTAGGGGCAAATGCTATTAAAACCAACAGGCTATAAAATTGAACCCCATAGTCTAATTCTAGAGATTTCCAAAAGATGGTTCTAAAACTCTGCCCTTCTTTTTGAAGGGCCTTCTAAAATTCTTTAGGCTCAACTCCACCATTCCCTATTTGCAAAACCACGTTCAGGATTATTCTAAATGATTCCGAGACTTTCCACAACTATGTCTATTTCAAGTCTGTTCTCGGAAGATGGAACTCCACAGAAGGCGGTTCACATGATTTTTAGTCCGAATCTATAAATAATTGGTGGATCCATTTTAGCCCCAAAACTCCCATCTGGTTCTCTGTTCACACAAGACACTAGGCCGAAAGCTTGGAAGGATAGTAATCTCGCTAGGCAGGAGCATCGTAGGATAATTGTGATTATAGTAGATGCTCCTCGCTTCTGGTTTTTTGAGGACTGTAACTTGGGCATTCCTAAGGGGATTTGCACCAGATCTGTGGGCTGGATGGGGGGCAAAATCACTTCCAAGTGGGGGCATTTATTTCATCTTCCCCATTCAGTTACCCTGCTTGTTTCCAGGCATTGAAATGCTCATGGTTCAGGACCGCGAAGGTCTGACCTCCTTCTTGCTCCTACTGCAGACTTTTTATAATTCCTGCCTGTGCGAGAAACAGAAGAACACAGCTTGTTTGGGGGATCCCAGATGGAGTTTGCAGGATGGATATTAGAAAAATCATCTCTTTCGACTGGTAGACTGAGAAATTTAAATTGGAACAGCGATGAAAAACCATACACGTGGGGGGAGGGGGGGGTGAGGCTGCCCGGGGATGTCAGTTTCTCGCATCTGTAAAGAGTCAATTTGTAGAGTCAATCTGCACTTTAAGAATGCCTAATGGGTACAGTCAGTTCAGACTCAGCTGAATGTGTTGGAGTCTCTGATAATGTTCTTCTAATTTGAGGGGGAAAAAAAAACAATAACAGACACACAAACACACACACTCCACAAAAGATGGGGGAAATGTGGGCACTAAGCACGCCCCTGCAGAGTTGGGGATGACAGTTGAAGAGAGAAGAACATTTTAAGTGCAGGGACTAAAGCAAGAACAGCCCCCAAACAGGAGAGAAGAGGAAGGTCAGCAAAGGTAAGTGAGCAAAGCAGAATTGGGGGAGGGGAGGAAAGAGGGAGGAGAGGAGAGAATTGAAAAAAAGCGAAAACCAAGTAAACAAAACCTACCAGGACTTATTAGGAATGTCTAATTTGAGATGGTGATCCGTACAATGATTGAAAACGGATCGGTTAAAAAGAAAAGCATTTCGATTGTGACAGGGTAGGAAGAACTCGAGAAATACTTGACACTCCAATGCCTTTTTTTAAACCGCCTTTGTTCCAAAGTTCTTATTTTGCATCTGGTTAAATGCATATTAATTTCCTTGCCTTCTTCATGAATCACCGTGTGTGCCGTATCTTTATGTAGAGGAGAGGGGAGTCCGTAGATGGAAGATTGAAGGATGCCCCCCTCCCTTGCTCCATCGGCTCACACTTTTCGTTCTGATGGTATGGGGATGATGAGACGAGAATTGGGGCAATCTGGAAGGGGATGGGATGGGAACAAAAGACTTCTTGAACGTGGGAGTTAGAAGTCGATCACTCTGCTAGCTGTTGGACTATTTTGTCGTGAAAGAGGGTAGGGCGTTTACTTCCATAAAACCCTCGCTGACACCCCAGGTCTTCCCAGAGCCCCGTCTCATGAACTCACTTCATTTACCCAGAACCTCCAACCCCCAAACAAACCTGGAATTGAAATCATCTCTTTCCTTGTGCGTTTCTGAGAGTGACTGGCGGTGCAGCCACAGAACTGGCAAGTCCTGATGAAGGAATTAAATCCAGGCCCATTCACGACGCACGTTAACTTTGTGGGTGGAAAGAAACCTGGAGGAAAGAGAGGAAACAAGCCTTAAAGCCTCCAGAAATTGGCAGGCAGACTTCCGGAATGAGGCTTCTCCAAGGAATCTTCTCCTAGAATTAAACCTGGGACTGAAATACATTTGCAAATGATCGGGCTTAAAAGTGGGGTTGGGTTTCCTTGTGTCATGCTGCTATGAGCCCAGAGAGTTCTGTGGGATTTTTTGGAGATGTGGAGGGAGAAATGCACAATGAGAAGGCACAGCTGAAAATTCTGGGCCGCAAACCATTTACTTAGAACAGACTTTCCCTCTGATATTCTTCCCAAAGACGTCATGGCATTCACAGAGAGCGCTGCTTCTGAAATGTCGGATTATGCTGTAATAGTCCCTGAATGGGAACATAAATGCCTTTTAAAAAAATTAATCAGTTGTCTTTAAGGTCTGTGTGGTCGCTCAAATAACTCTCTGTAGCGTCTGGCCTTTAGCAGGCCACATTGAAATAAGCTTTCTTATTTACAGACCACCGTTTTGACACGTTTATCTGGCGTGATTAATTAAAGATGATTTTTAAACCCATATATTTCTTTAAAAGGCGGAAGAGACAGCCCAGAGTTTTTTAAAACGGTGGTCATAAACTACCATAAGATGGCACTGCAACATAAATTATGGGAAGAGGCAGCTATCTGGTCTCAGACCGCAAGGATTAGCAGGATGTCGCCAGGTTTGCAGGTGAGCACACGGGAATTACTCTCACGGAGAAACATTAACTAGGAAACGTGTCAAGAGCGTGTTCTATGCGAACCGGACTTTAATCAGTGAATTCAACGCGGACAGGCCCTTTTGCATTTCAGAGGAAACAAATTCAAATATAATCTGAAAGAAAAGGTTTTAGAAAATAATAAAACGAGAAATCAGACCCACACCGCAAGTGCAGGAATGGAAAGGTGTTTTCCACCCGTGGTTCTGTTTCAGGCATGTAATAACTAAGGACGAGAAGAAACCCTTGCTGAACCGTCTTCCTGTTCTTACCCACTTTGCCGTCATTGCAGGAGGGGGAATGTAGATATTCTCAGTAAAGGGGCCAGCCCCGCAGGGCCTGGCTGCGGAGTCCGAATGCTAGCATGTTTATCCTCTTGTTTGTCGCAAAGCGAGCATTGTCTTTTACAGATGGGCACTGGGGAATAAAAAGTATTCTGGGATATCGATGCAGCAGGGCATCTTTCTATTTTTTTTTTTTTCTCGATGCTGTCTTTGAGAAGGGCTCAGTCGGTGTTGCCTTTGCCAACGTGGCCCTGGTTTAGTGGCAATTCCTTAGAGATTAAAGAGGAAAAAGAGAGAAAAACCTCATCCAAATTCCTTTGTAGGGGCTCCATAGCTTCAGGTGCAGTTGAAAACAGCAAACTCGACAATGTGTTTTCTGGCTTCATAGAAAAGCTTTAGAAAAAAAAAAGGTTTCTTGGAGATCTTAGGCTATTGTGATACCAAGTGGGTCCGCTCTCTGGCTTGGCACAGAACCAGGTACATGCTTTTCTCTGCTTAGCAAGCAGGTATCTGGGCGCTGTTCAGTACTGTGCGCTCAGGGGAGAGGTGGGATGCTGCTGGAACATCCATGAGATGGCTTTCTGAGATGCTTAGCATTGCTGCAAACAGCTTGACTACACTTGGCTAAGAGGAAACCATAGGGGAGGCTGCCTTTCTGTGGTAACATCAGGCTCCTTAATGATTTTTCTCCCCACCACACCAGTAGAGAAAATAGACGGAACATTAGGCAACTGCAAATCCTGGTCAAAGTCCAGTCAGAAATGTGTCAGGGGATGGTGTTGTCTAGAAAGCTCATGCATGGTAATGTGTTCTTGGAAGCTCGCAGAGCCTGACTTCTAGCTGACACGAAAACTGGTGGGTTATCTTTTGAGTGGGTTAAGCCTCAATTTGGGGGAATACAGGCTGGGCTAGTGTCTTGGGCAAGCCACACGCCAGAGTGTCTGGAACAGAAATGCAGTGATGACCAGTCTTACTTTAGTGAATAGACTTGAGGGTGGTTGCAGGTTCTCACCTCCCTTTCGAGATCACTGGTGTGTAAGGATGCGTGTTTCTCAGTGCTTAAGAAACATTAAGAGGAGGTTTGTCTGGGGATGGGGAAAAGAGAAGTGACTTGCTTCTTAATAAATCTGTGTCCTCTGCTTTCTATTGGCAAAAAACTGTTGTGAAATCACATGTGTGCTTTTTCCCTCCAACTACTTGCTCAGTTGAGAAGATTGACTAACCACCCCAACTAGTGCTTATTGTCATAAATGTTATTTTGAAAATACTGTTTCAGACCTCCCTCTGTTTCCCCAAAAGGATACATTTTTTTCTCAGTTGAAGAAAGTTATACCTTAGTTCATAAATATGTGAAAATTGGCATTTACAGATCCCAATTCCTTACCTCAAACCCTTGGTGCCAGAATTCAGAATTTTGGGGATTTATGGTGCATAGACATGTATTATGTACCCCATAACTGATGTGTTAATATTTCTGCAGTGAAATTTGGGAATAGTCACACCAAGTGGGCTAAGTAAACTGTATAAAGAGTCCCACATCAGCTCTGGTCTTGCCAACATGGAATTAATTTAAAAACATAAAAGTTTGTGCCTGTGAATTTCAGAATTGTGAATATGGAATGTGAATCTGTACTTGTATATCTACATTTATATTTTAAAAGAAATACAAAGTAGAAGTTATATTCAAAATCTGTGGATTATTAAAAATAAGGTAGCTTTAGAGATCTGGCTCTGAAATTGCCTCTAATCATGATGATTCACGTGCTCACTGTGTTCTACTTTCTCCTTCTTACTGACTAGTTAGAACCTCCAGCCTAGGAGTTGCAAACTCACATGTTTAAAGGGCCAAGTCACACTATGATATGAATGGAGTGGGTTGGGGTAGACAGCAGGGAGTGGTGAGGACCAGGGCACAGAAGAGCAACTGTGCCATCCAAGGGAGGCACCACCACCAGGCAGCTCCTGAGGATGGCTGCCAAGTGGGAAAGTGCCCCAGACCATTTCATTTATCGAGATAAATCAGAAAAGAATTTTTTTATATGAAGTAGTCTCAGTTTTTAAATGTTAGCATCCATTTCAATGTTTAAAAAATTCCACACAAAACATATCACTTATCACCTTTTCACTAGTCAAAACCTTACATATAGATAATAGAGATACATACGCATACATATATTTATACATACATGCACCAAAAGAAAAACATACAAACACAATAACCCATGTAATTCCTTACCTTCCTCATCCACCTCCAAGGGGTTTCCCCCTGGTTTCTAGTGGTTTTTTCTGTTATTTCCACTGTGGCTTTGGTGGCCTCCCTGCACAACCCTGACACCCGCGGCCAGGCGCGTCAACTGTGCGGTGGGTACGATGAAAGCGCCCTGCTCCGCCCAGACAGCGCGCTGTTCCCGGTGTTCTGCTGCTTAGCTGTTGAAGGCTCAGCGCAGGGACGCCCTCGTGCCGCCCTCCTGTCCCCTCCCTCCATTCACCTGCCCGTCTCTCTGAAGAGCCACAGCTGACGATGCCTCTGGATATAGTCCTCTCTCCTCACTCACTTTTAACCTGACCCAATAGAAATAAACCAAGATCGCCATCAACAAATCCCATGGGCTTTTTCTGGGTTCCTCTCCACGAGCTAACTTGCCTCATTTGCAACTTTTGAAATGCGCCCCTCCCTGGTGTTCGTGTCACTACACGGCTGGGGTCCCTCCTTTCTCTCTCTCTCTCCTCTCACCACAGTTCGTTTTCCTCCAGCCGGGATCTGGCCTCAGCTCTCTTCTCCGCACTCCACTCCTTTGTTCTCTCCTGGAGCCTAAACTCTCCCTCCATGGTACCCATTCCACAGTCCAGACCTGCAAGGCATCTTTGCTCCTCACAGATCAGACCTGAGCTTCCAGTTCGGGCTCCTCAAACTCAAGCTCTGCCAAACAGAACTCCCACATTCCCCTGTAATCGACGCCAATAACTCCTCTTTGCCTCTTTGTTCCCTCAGTGGATTGGAACCAGCACTCTCCTCATCCCGACTGTCACAGAGGCCAGCAGGGCCCATCTCGCTCACGGTCCCCACTGACGATGGCTCCGTCACTCTCGTTACTGCTGCCCCACTGTCAGGCTGGCACCCTCCGGTCCAGCCCAGTCAGTAAGAGGGTGCAGTTCCTAAGACCCAGCAGCAGTCGTCGTGCTGTTTACCTAATTGTCCAACGGCTCTTCATGGCCTTCCAAATTAAATTCATCATCTGTACCAAGCTTTGTCACCATCAATAATCCTAACCATTGGTGAGCACTGTGGCTCACACCTGTAACCCTTACACTTCGGTAGGCTGAGGTGGGAGGATCACTTGAGGTCAGGAGTTTAAGACCAGCCTGAGCAAGAGTGAGATCCCATCTTTACAAAAGGTAGAAAAATTAGCCAGGCATGGTGGCGCATGCCTGTAGTCCCAGCTACTCGGGAGGCTGAGGCATGAGGATTCCTTGAGCCCAGGAGTTTGAGGTTGCAGTGAGCTATGATGACACCATTTGCACTCCTGCCTCGGTGACAGAATGAGACCCTGTCTCCAAAAAAAAAAAAAACCTAACCTACCATATTTTCAATCTTATTAACTATGATTTCCGTTTGTGTACACTATAGCTTTAATAAACTGGACAACTTGTTGAAACCACCTCATATCTTCTGAAGGGAAATATTTTCTTCCTTCTTTATCTAAATTGAAGGCTTGGTTGAATTCCCAGAGGCTAAGATGCAGTTGCTCTAGTTTGACCAATTCATGGGTAGTGTCATGTAATGTAGAGTTTTTATTCTATCATCTTCATTTGGACTTCCTAGCATGCGTTATGTCTTACATATGTATTCCCAATGATAAAATGGAAGAAGAGGAGTTCATGGCCTTTAAATATATTTAAAACCTTTTTATTGCATTAATTGTTTCCTGAGCAAATGCTAAAAAGCTGTGCGTTTGGCTAAATAAACTTGTGTGGCTGAGAGTCTCCATTTGATAATGGATTATGACATACACCAAGCCATGGTAGCAGGAAAAGTCAAGTTTAAATTTTCTGCTAATAGTGGACATCAGCATTGTTTAATAGGACCATGATAACTTAAAAATAATTTTTAAAATGAGACATATTATTGAAATATGGTTTTACATCAAATATATGGTTCATTTGAAAACCCCAGGGCAATTGAAATTACTCTGTCTGCTGGAAAAGATTTCTGGTTTTCAGTTTTGCTGTGGAATTTGTTAGAAAATGCTTTTGGTGCATCATCAGGGACTTGTTAGTTTTCTTCATTGACTGTCATTAGAAATACAAGTTCCTGTGTTTTGTCAACATTCAGAAGCAGAAATTTTAGCATTTATTTTGGTCTGTAAGTCTTTTCATGATACAATAGCAATGAAAATGATTTTTTCTATGATCATTGAAGACAGGTAGAGGCCCACGTACCCCAAGGAAAGTCATATCTGGAGGTGGGTGGTGATTCAACATAGCACCAGGTTAAGAAAGTATTTTGTGGCATCTATCCTGAATATATTTTTCCACTGTAAAAAAAAAAAAAAGAATATGGAGAAATATTAATTCCTTCCCTTCCTCTTCTGACTTCATTAGAAAGTTCCAAACCCAATGATGATATTTGGGGGAGGAGGTATATTCAATTTTCCCTGCAAAATTTGAGTTGGATTGCCAGCCTTTTAAACTGACTAGGTCTTCTTTTTTCAAAGTAGGCAAATGTATCCTAGCTTTCAAAGTTCAAATTCCAACCCAAGTAATCGTAAATTCTCACTTGCCTTCCAGAAACTGTTTGGTCTCTAGAAGTATTATTAATGCCAAATTCAGATACGTTAGCATCGCGAGCACACCAAGGTGAATTGGGGAGGGATGATGACTGAGAGAAAGCACAAATGATTTTAGTGTGAACACGTTTCACTTCCCAACGAAACATTGAAACTGGGATGTATGAAGACTTGTCTATCTTGTACCTTTCTCCTTTGAATTTCGCCAACTCTACTTATGCCAAAGAGGCCATTTCACTTCAACCTCAAGGTTGTAGCCCTGGTTCTAGTGGATCAATAATCTATGGTTAATTTTAGGGGTGACGGAAGGCAGATGACAAGAGAATGCAATACACAGCTGAGGCTTTTAAAATCTTCCCATTACAAGTGCGTATCCCCAGGTTACTTGTGGCTGTGTGGCTGGAGAAGCTGATTCCAGTGTTGTGACCCAAGGATCAATTTCACTCTTTCCCACGCCCTGATTATGCATCACCCGCATAGACAGGGCAAAAGGTGGCTGCCCACTTAGGATCAGCAGTTCCCAAATACTTGCATGTCACTGAGATGATCAAGATCTGGCACTTGAAGATTATCCTGTGTAGAAAACATTCCTTGGCAGAAGATAAATCGCTGTCTGAATCTCATCTTGGTAGCCATAATTTTACCTCCTTGCATGACCACATTTTTCTTCAAATGCCACCAGAGTAATTTGAATAGAGGTTGGCAATTTTGAAACACACTTTAAACGCCTGGTTTTAAACAGAACCTCTTCTCTTGTTTTCTAAGATGATTGATCAAACCTGTTGCGTCACTCCTGTCCTATTTACATAACAGCATGGTGTCAAGTGGCACCGGATTTTGGCACAATCGTCAGCCAAAGAGATCATAAATCAAACATCATTTCTGAAAACTGCAAAGGAAGTGCCTATGTATTTTAGAATTTGTTCAGACTTTTGTTTCTTTTTCGAGAAAGAGAACTATTTACTTTAAAGCTTGTACTTTTTAAAAGTCTCGTTCAGTGAATGGCTGTTTCTTCAAACTAGAGGGCAAAAAGTTTCATTACTCAGTTGAACAAATATTTATTGAGGCATTACTATATGCCAGGTGCTGTGTCTGGCACCACGATGATTTTCTGGGCTGCAGAGGCATGAGAGAGGCTAGGTCACATGCTCAGTTTCATCAGTGGGAATGCTATGAATACTGTAGCATATGCTGATGACTTTCAAATTTATATCTCTACTTCTCATTTCTCCCTTCAGCCCCACACTCAGTGTCTCTAGCTGCCTTTCGGTTCCTTCACTCGGATGTCCCGTAGCCATCTTAAACTTAGTGTGCAATAGAGGCAGAAGGTGAAATAGACGTTATCAGGGGCTGGAGGGTGAGGGAGAGGGGAATTAGTGTTAATGGGTGCAGAATTTCTGTTCGGGATGTTGAAAAAGTTCTGGAAAGGGATGGTGGTGATGGTCACAACATTGTAAATGTACTTAATGCCACTGAATTGTACACTTCAAGATGGTTAAAATGGTAAATTTTACGTTCTATAAATTTCACCACAGTAAAAAAAAATGTACAAAATATACATCCAAAACCAAACTCTTGATTTCCACCCGAAACCCGTTCCTCCTTCCATGCTCCTTATCTCAGTACGTGGGGACTCCATTCACTTTTAGGCACATGTTAAAAACTTAGAGTCAGCGTCCTTGCTTCTTTTCCTTTTCTCACATCCAACACCCAGTCCCTCCCTAAACCCACGTGGCTCTACTTTCAAAAGACATTTGGAATCCACAACTTCTCATCGCCTCCCCCTCAACCTCTTGGGCTGAGTCTCCTCTGGGCTGGACCACAGAGGCCCCGACTGGTCTCTCTGCTTTCACTCTTGCCCTTCCTCAGCTCAGTCCCCACGTGGTACTAGAGTGATCCTTTTGTTATCTAAACCTCCGCCAGTCTTCTGCTCCACACCCACCGACGCTTTTGCATCACAGCGAAACCAAACCCAGAGTCCTTCCAGGCCCAGAAAGCCCCAGATGATCTGGCCTCCGGCTAACTTGCTGGACTTACTGTTCTCCTCACTTACTTGCTTCCAGCCCTGCTGGCCACCTCCGTGCCAAGCACACGCCTACCTCGGCCTCTAAACCAGCTGTTCCCTCTGCCTAGGCTGCTTTTCCCCAGCTGGCATCAGTGTCCACTCAAATGCCACCTTCTCTAAGAGCTTCCTGTCTATCTTTCTAAAATAGCGTCACCTCTTGCACCATTTTCTCTCACTTTGCCCTGCTTTGCTTATTTAGATGCTGTTTATTGTCTGTTTCTCCTCCACTAGGAGGTAAGTTCCATGAGAGCAGGAGTTATTCTTCCAGCTTTGTTCACGGCCTTCTCCCCAGCAGCCTGGAGCTTAGGGGGTTTTCAATAAATATTACATAATGTACAAGCCACATAACCTTGTCTCCTGAATATCATTCTTAGCACATTAGTTGTGTTTATTACATTATTGTGTTTATTAGAGAACTGAGTTATCTACTAAATTCCCATTTGGGAATGAATTGTGTTTTTCTCTTTCTTATGTTAAAACATTTAACTTCTAGGCAAATGAACTTTAGTGCATGAAGTGAAAAACAGTAAGATGAAAAAATTGATAAATCTTAGGCAACTTGATTAAGATTTTGGAAAGCCTAGGAATAATTCAGGGTAGGTAAATGTAATCCCGTAACATGTGGTTGAGTTAATGCTATTACTATGGGCTCTTTTGATTTGGAAGGAGATTCAGAGACCCAACTCAACTTGCTCAAAAGGGAAGTTCTGGCTTTCTTGTAACTACAGAGTCCAAGACATGGACTTCAGGTATGGCTGCATTCAGGCACTGGAATGTTGCAATGGGTTTTTATTCTCCTCTCCACTTCTCAGCAGCTCTGCCAACTCTAGTGTTGGCTTTATTCTCAGGCAGCCCTAGGATTGGGTCTTCCTTATAGCTGGTAATCCCAGGGAAAAGAGAGCTGCTTTTTATCATTAGTCCAGCAAAATTCCTGGGACTGAGTCACATGAGACCATTGGGATACCAATTATGAACCAAATGTTGTGGCTAGGGTGATAGAAGGCATTTGTTTGGCAGACCCAAATCATATGCCCATCCTGCATCTAAGGAGAGAAGAGGAATTAAGGTCAGCCCCACTCGGCCACAGGGACCAGGCACCAGGAGGGGGTTTATTCCAAGGGAAACCAAAAGAAGGTGAAATGGATGTTGTGAGGGTAAAAACATCCACTATTCCCTATTTCAAGGAAAGAAAAAAGATTCTGTTTGGCTATGTGATGTCATGTGCTGTCGTTTGACTTAAATATCTTCGACTGGTCTTAGGGAGTTGCAGTGAGTTCTAAGTTGATTGTGAAGAGATTCTTATGGGGTGTAGAATGTGAGAGAACTGTCCTTGGGACGGAAGAGATTGCATATGCATGTCAGACTATGATGACAGGAGATTTGGGGTACTTGCAGCACAGTCGTGAGGGAGACTTGGAAGATGTAGCAAATTCCTAGCACCTTTATTTACTCAGACAAGATTTCTCCTTAAATGAGGCAATATTCTATTTAATTGAAATAGTGCTGTGTATAATGACTTACTTGGTCTGAGGTCCCCATCCCTCAAATTAGTTTAGTTTAGCCTCCACTCAGTTCTTCTCTGTCCTTTTGCCTGAGACCAAGCAACTGGATTTCTCAGCCCTGCCAGTGAGCCCAGCTCCCAGTCCCATGAAGACTGTGTGGCACTTGCTCTGGATTCAGGAAGATGTGATTTTCAGTCCTGACTATGCTACTTGCTAAGTCTTGTTCTTGGGCAAATTACTTAACCTCCCTGAGCCTTAGTTTCCTCATCTGCAAAGTGGGCACAATAATATCTATGATTGGGAAGAAGCTGCTAGGGAAGAGACCTAGTGTAGTTCCAGGCTCATGGAGGTATGCAGCGAAGGATGTTTGTTGAATAAATCAATATTCCATGCCAGTGGCTGTACCTAATTTTAGGTCCTGAGCCTTTAGCGCTGCCATGTGCTCCTGTATTTAAATTTTCTGGGTCTAGCCATGTCATGGATGGGACTTGGTCTGAGGTTAGAATATGGGGCAATTTGGTGGCAGGTAACAGAAACCAGCTCTGGCTCAGTTAAGCAAAAAAGGAATTTATGTATGAGATAAGGGATATCTCAGAGATTTAAGGGAAAAGCTTAACATCTGGGCCTGGAAAGTATAGGAACCAGGGTCAGGTCCAGGATAGAGGTAGCAGCCCCTCTAGGCCACAATGGTCAGGATAAATCAGCCCCAGGGAGCTTCTATGCCTGTGTTATTCCATTTACATTCCCAGGAAAACTCCTGAGTGGTCTAAGGTAAACACATAACCCAGCCTTGATCAATCAGGACACCTCCTAAGCACACAGCCATTACAGAAAACATCACACCAATGTATTACAATTGGTATGCTATGTGCGTTTGTTTGTCCTTCAGGTATTTATTAAGCACCTACATGATGTCCTATGCTAGGGTCTGGGGTAAAAAAGACCTGTGCCTGCCCTCATGTGGCTCACAGTCCAACAATGACTGAATTAAGATAGGACTTTTTGGTCCTAGAGTATCAGTGAGGACCTTTGTCTCACCAAACAAGTGTGCAGAGGGAAGGATGTTCTCCAAAGGAAAACCAAGCCACTGTGTGTAGAAGAGGAGGAATGGCTGCTGGCAGGAAAAAGCAACAGCTGTTCTGCTGCACCTAATTAGCATGTGAGTCCATCTTTCCAAGCCTTAGTTTCCTCATCTGTAAAATGGGAATAATGATACCTACATGACAGGGTTGCCTTGAAGATCAAATGAGTTAACACATGTAAGGTGCAGATAATAGTACCTAGAGCATAGAATGTGCTATATAAATGTTGGCTATCATCATCATCATCATGGCGAGCTCCCCATCTACTCTCCTTTTTACATATTGTTTTCATAATGTAAACTCCTGGCCATGCCCCAACCCCCCAAGCAATAGGACTTTTTGAGTTGTAATAAGAAAGATGAGGGAGAAATGTGGCAACTTCTCCTTCTGCGGTCACATAGCCAGTGCCTTCCCAGGTTTCCCCTCTGACTGGAGATCTGCAGCCCGTAAGTGTTAATTTAAAGTGAACTCTCCAAATGGCAACTGGTGCCGGAGCCCCAGGCTGTGCAGACAGAGCCCTTCTCTGCAGAAGGTTCCGGGCCCGTGGCTTCAATCCAGCCTTAACCCTGCAAATACTCATAACAGAAAACTGACTGAAAATGATTGAAATGTAAGTTTTTGTTGAGCCGAGATGCTAAATTCAGGATCGGGAGCATATGGATCACTCCATATTTGTTTTCTGCATATCTGATGTTAGCAGTTTCGAACATCGCTGGGACGCTCCCTGGAGAATTTCAGTTCTGTAAATGAAACAATTATTTTGGCAGTTTGGGAAAGATATATTCATAACTTTCATGGTATTTAAAGGGGAAATACACCTTCCCCAAGTCCCTTTTTCCCTTGCCAGACATGAAGAATGAAATGAGAGCGCAAGGGGACAGGCAGCATAAATAGAAACATCAACAGTCAGTGTGCTGCCTTCACGATTGGATTTCTAGGACTGACAGCGAGACGGGAAGAAAAAGCATTTCGCTCAATCTGGGTACAGAGAACTTGTAGAGGACACCAGGCCTGGCCGTCACCTTCGCTCGTTCAGTCATCGTTATCTAACGAGCAATTCTGATGTGCTCTTGCTAAAGTCCGAAACGGAAAGGACCAGGCCTTGTTCTCAGTCACTGTGTACGGTCCACGAAACTGTATAGTTCGGGCACTGTGGTTGCAAGTAACAGAAAGCAACTCACCACAAGCTTCATTGAAAAAGAGAAAATTATTATAACGATGGGGTGGTGTTTCATGGAACCCAAGTGACAGAAATCCAAGATCTGGACCCAGGAATTAAAAGCCGTGGGACGTAAGCAGCACCACTGTGTCACTCATCTTGCGTAGCTTTGCGATTCTACTGTTCCTCCTGCTCTCCTGTTTTCTTAATCCACACAGCAGAAAATGGCCGCCCCACGGCTTCTGAGTTTTTAGATTCTCTACATTCGAGAGACCATCCCTACTGGAAAACAACCTCTCTGACCCAATTCTAAATTCTGGAAAGGAGGCTGATTCTCAGTTGTCAGGTGTTTACATCCAATCACATGTGGCCAGGGTACAACCTGTCACTCAAAGTAGTCCCTGGACCAGTGGCAGTGGCCTCACCTGGGAGCTTGTTCGGAGTACCTACCCTCGGGCCACCCCAGACCTACTAATCAGAATCTTCATTGTCACAAGATCCCCAGAGATCACTGTACACACATTGATGCTGTAGAAGCCACGTGGCAGCCTGGCCATCACTCTGTGTGCAGTGTGGGAAGGGAGAGGTTGGTGGGAGCTGAGCAAGTAGCTCAGAATATTTCTGTTACAATAACACAAATATGCTTAGCTCTGGAGGCAACTTCCCGAGAGAAACATTAGCTCTTAAGAACATCTGTAGAGGAGAGTGACTTGGATGTTTATCACAATATAAATGAAATGTTGCATGTCTATGTGATGCTTTCTCAATAATTCCTGGATTCCCTCTTCCCTCCTATGTGGTGTGTGGCAGACTTCTAAGGGGGCTTCTCTGATCTCACATTCAGTCTGGAGAGTTCATGCATCCCACTCTGGCTACACAGTTGATTGGTGAACCTGCTTGGGACAGGTCCGAATGTGGGAATGCCATGGCACACTCCATGGCCGTGTAACAACTACTGAACATGGTCTTTTTGGGAATGCTCTTGGACCTGGACTCCCTACCTGCATTTTCCACAGATTGCTTTGAATCTTAGAGTGCCAACATAAAAGAAGACCATTCCCACCTTCATGAGAATCTTCTCTTTCCCTTGTGACATTTACACTCTAGAATGGAATCCTGGACTGCAAGGCTAGTTAGCAGGGTTTTAGTATTTGTTGCTCATAACATCGTTTAGCTGTTGTTTAGGGGCATAGACCTCATCTTGTATTTTTTCCCATCCCTAGGGTACACAGCAGGTGCTTACTTCCTGCTTAAGGATGCTCAGAGCATCATATTTTAAATGGAAAATGGAGAGAGGCTACTTATGTTCAATCAGGGCTCTCCAACTTCTTTTTCTGGAGGCCCGAGACAAGCTTCAGGGGCATGAGCTCCCTGAGCTCAGAACAACAGATGAGAATGAAGGCAACAGGTCTAACTTCACTCGCCATTCCTGTCCCCACATTATGTCCCTTGCAGAATGTTTGCATACCTTAAAACAAAGACTACATTAGAACAATAGGACATCTGCAAGTGTACACACGCAGGAATTGTATGTTCAGAATGTCTTTTCTGCAAAGGATGTGAGGTCAAAAAAGTTTAGAAAACCCTAATGTAGAGCTGTAGTTATCGAACTTTTTAAAAGGCAGCACACCATGTTTACTTAACAAACCCTTCTATAGGGCTTGCCATGTGCCAAACCCTGTTCCAAGTGCACCGTGCATATTAATGTAGTTAGTCTTCATAACCACCCCGTTGCAGTAGGCTATGTCAGTATCTCATTTGTGAAAACTGTAGCACAGAGAGGTTAGGTAACTTGTCTGAGGTCGCTCAGCTGGAAAGTGGAAGCTGGGGTACACATGCAGGCAGTCTGGCTCCAGCCTTCATACTCTTAGACACTAATCAGGCTGCCTCTCTAAACAAAATCTTACATAAAGCCAAATATATCAAACAAACAAGCAGAGCAGCTCTTGTTTATATGGAGTAAGCAACATCTTGGCCTTCCCCTCAACCCTTTCCCTTCCCTCCTCAACTCTCTTCCCCCTTGCTGTGAAGTACAAAGTACCCCAGGGAACACAGTTTGCAAACCATCAACCTATCTAACCTGTTCATTTTGTGAAAGTTCACTTTACCTTCCAGAGGTGACATGGTGATGTGTTTTACCCTGGGGCACTCAGCTTCTGCAGGGCAGAGCTGGGGACCTCACTTGCAATTCAGGGGGCTTTCTGCAACCCCAAAGAAGATGTGGGGGATGAGTTAAAAAAGCCTTCCTCCAGAGTCTGCCCCTTTAGGAAAAGCACCCCTACTCTCCCTTTTTAAAGAACATTTAGGCCAGTGCGGTGGCTCACGCCTGTAATCCTAGCTCTCTAGGAGGCCAAGGCGGGCGGATTGTTTGAGCTTAGGAGTTCGAGACCAGCCTGAGCAAGAGCAAGACCCCTGTCTCTACCAAAAATAGAAAGAAATTAATGGGACAGCTAAAAATATATAGAAAAAAAATTAGCTGGGCATGGTGGCACATGCCTGTAGTCCCAGCTACTCGGGAGGCTGAGGCAGAAGGCTTGCTTGAGCCCAGGAGTCTGAGGTTGCTGTGAGCTAGGATGACGCCACAGCACTCACTCTAGCCAGGGCAACAAAGTAAGACTCTGTCTCAAAAAAAAAAAAAAGCACATTTAGAATGTTCGGTATTATTCCCCTGGGTTATAATTCTCCTATACTTTTTCCTTGTTGAGTTTTGCATGATTTACCTTCTACTTCCTTCCTTTTGCTCAATTAATCGATTTCTCCAAGTTTCCGATTCGAGATGATTTTAGGCAGCTACATTTTGAAGAAGACAGAATAGGCTGTAAGGAGACACAGTTGCGATGCTAAACGTCCACTCGGGCTGAAGGGGCCATTTGCAGTTACTCGCGCTGAAATGACGGTGCCATTACCTCGCCGGCTCATACCTGGGCCGATCGCCCGCCCGAGAGTGCAGGGAGCAGCCCCGGACCTGTTGGAGCTGCCGCGCACACTGTGACAGCCCACTTACAAAAATTATTTGTGATCTGCACTCTGCTATCAATCGAGATTGAGAGTATTGATCCCAACTGATTGCTGAGGACCAAAATAAAGTGAAAGGGTAATTGACTGCCGTGTCACCCATCGATCGAGCGCCACGGTTCATCGCCACTGAAATTATTTTCAAGTACTTTGGTTTATCATTCCTAATAAATATAGAAATTGAGTAATCAAAATGACTTACATTCACATTGAACCAAAAGCTTTTAAGGAAGTGTCTGTGTTTCAGTGAGTCCATATTCTACACTGGTTTTCCAATTAAGCCCCCAGGGTCCATTCTGCCGGCACTAGGATGAAGCCTGGCTGCAGAAAAAAATAAAGCGTCATGGTCTCAGGAGCAGGAATCCCAGGCTTCAGTACCTCCCTAGTGATGTCATGGTAATTGTGGCCCCTGGGATTTGCAGGGAGAACCCTCCTAAATGGTCGTGCTATTCATCTTAGCCATAAACGTATTTTCCTCAAAGCGGCAAGACTTATTTCACTTCCCCCAGCATTGCTCGTAAATGCATAACAGTAGTTTTCAGGTTTACAGCAATGTTAGCAGTAACGTTATTATATCAAAAGAGTCATTAGCCATATAAATATAGATTATATGGCGTGGGGCCCTACGGTTTCTTAGAAATACAGATTGAAAAAAAAAAAACATTTTAAAGGAAGATGTATCCTAGTAAGCAGGTGGCTGAAAAGTATTATCAAGATGCCGAAATTGGCTTTGGGAACTGAGGCTGTGTGGCGCTGAACTTTCCAATAAACACACAGCCATAGGCGTTTCCACAAAATATCACGATATGCAGAATCTTACAATAAAAAGTATAGAGCTTATGAGGAAAGTGGAGGTAAGTCCACAACACACAAAAACTTTGTTAGTGACATGGAATAAGAAAGACAGGAACTTGGCCAGGTGTAGTGGCTCAGGCCTGTAACCCTAGCACTCTGGGAGGCCGAGGCGAGCGGAACACTTGGGCTCAGGAGTTCGAAACCAGCCTGAGCAAGAGAGAGACCCCCGACTCTACAAAAAAAATATAAAAATTAGCCAGGCGTGGTGGCATGCGCCTGTAGTCCCACGTTCTTGGGAGGCTGAGGCAGGAGGATGGCTTGAGGCTGGCAGTTTGAGGTTGCTGTGCACTATGAGGACCCCACTGTGCTCTAGCTGG
>CAUYSK010034561.1:0-13172 GCA_963575035.1 Avahi laniger
CAAAGAGTTAGTCAGGGTTCTCTAGAGATATGGAACCAGCAGGAGAGACAGAGACAGAGACAGAGAAAGAGAGAGAGACCGAGAGAGATTTATTACAAGGAATGGGCTCACTCGTGCCATCACAGAGGCTGAGAAGTCCCATGAGCTGCCGTCTGCAAGCTGGCGGGCCAGGAAACCCGTGCTGTAGCTCAAGTCCCAGCCTGAAGGCCCGAGAACCATGAGAGTCGATTGTGCAAGTTCCAGTCCAAGTATGGGAGGAAACCAGTGTCCCAGCCTGAAAGCAGTCAGGCCAAGAGAGCAACGCTCCCTTACCCCACCTGTGTCCTGTGCAGACCTCCAGTGGGCGGGACGGGGTCACCCACACTGGGATCATCTGTTTTACCCAGTCTACACATCCAAATGTTAATCACATCCATAAACATCCTCACAGACACACCCAGAATGATGTTTGACCAAATATCTGGGCATTCCATGGCTCAGTCAAGTTGACGCATAAAATCAACCATCACAGACAAGGAAAGAGCCTTTTTAAACAGCAAGACGAGGGGCGGGGAAGACCCACGCCTGTGCTGATGGCACATGGATGAGCAGTGTGAGCAACAGAGAGGGAGCCCACTCAGGGGCAGCAGAGAGCATTGGGGCTGGAGTCTCCCTCTGCCCCCGACTAGGGACACGACCACGGGCAACTTCCTTAACCTCTGGGAGCCTAAATTTCTGTTTCTCTAATGAAATGTGATCATTTTATATCTTTCGTAATAGAGATAATAACTTCTACCTCATGAGATTATTAGATTTAATCATGTCTATAAAGAACTTAGCACATGAAGGTACCCACGCAGTAAGTGGGTACTAAATACATAATAACAGAGCATTAAATAACAAATTAAAAATATTTAATAACAAATCTCAACATTTAATAACAGAAAAACTACTCACTTTTAATTTAGATTTCATCATCTTCATTGGAAAATGTCTTAAAACCAGAAAAGTGTCAATAAACCTTCTCAAAGAAGTTGATGCTTAAGCTATGTTTGCCAAACATGACAATTTCTAATTGTTTTTGGTGTTTGCAAGTCTTCAGGTCCAGAAGAGTTAGAATTTATAATTTAATAATAATCAGGGAATTTTGGACAGCAGTCTGGGGATCGAATTTCCAAGGAGAACTTGGATAAATGTCTTAATTTTCAAACGGGGGCAGAGGTGGATCCTGAGACCACCAGACCAATTAAAGAAGAAAATGCAGAGCTGAGCACTAAGCGAATCGTGTGATACATGGAAACCCTGCAGAGGATGAGTCCAGCTCTGTGGATACGAGCGGACGGATTATGTCACTTGAGGAAGGGGGAAGTGATCAGCCAAAACCAGCATCGGCCTGCTAAGGAGATACCACACTCATCTCGATTCTTTGGTGGAGAACGTTAAATTACTGAGAGACCCAGGGGAAGCACACACCAAATCGGGACCCTGGGAGTCATACTCTCAGCTGCCGCAGGTGGGTGGACGGCCCATCCACGGGCACCTGACATTGAAGATGAGGGATGAAGAAGGGCTCAGGGTGGGGAACCCGCGATGAGAACCAGGGCATGAGGAGCCCAGATCTGAGCTTGATGAGCAGTGTGTTTGGGTTTCGAGATGGAGACCAGCGTGCAGAGGGTTGCGGGCTCTGGGCCCTGCGGGAGCGAAGGAAACAGACTGGGGGGGGGGGTGGGCGGACATTGGACTGGGGTGCAGTTGCATGGGCAGGTCTGGGGCTGGGGTCACCCTTTAGAGACCTGCGTTGAGGCAGGAGCCAGGCCTCTTTTCTGCCCCCCATGGACCAGTCGCTGAGTGTGACCTGCATGCCTGGGGGCTGGGGCTGCCCTTGGGTAAGGTGGCAGCCCTCAACAGAGGGCAGGGTCAGGGGATTGGCCCAGCTCTGAGCCTGCAGCAGCTGAGGGCAAGAGCACTCTGCCCTCAAGGGGATTTGTGTGTCGCAGTGCCCTCTGCACTCGTCCTGATGCTGGGCCCCTCAGCACCTATGGCCCTGCTAGGGCTACAGCACGACTAGAATCAGAGACAGCCCTGGTAGTGGTGGGAAGGTCATGGGCTTTTGCAAAGAGATCAGTCTTTTGCTAGCAAGTTATTTAACCTCTTTGAGCTTCAAGTTCCTTCTGTGTTTATAGAACACTTACCATGAGCACCTAGCACTAAATTTAACATACAGCCGGTGCTTAACAAATGTTAGTTTTCTTCCCCCTGTGAATTCTAGGAAGGGTGCAACTTGCAAGTGAGAGTCAGCTGACTTGAGCAATGGAAAGTAGGATACGGGGCCTGAAGTGAGCTAGGTCGAAACAACACTCACAGGAAAGTTGTACTTGCAGGACCAAGGGGCTGCGCCAACACTTTCGCTAACAACTCGGATTCGGCTCAAGAGGAAATGCACATACGGATCTGTGGATGAACCAGAGCTTGAGGAAATATCACAATCTCAACAAAGCTGTTAAAATAAACAGACATTATACAAAAAAAAGAAAGAAATATCAGCATGTTGGATGATAAGAGTTAGAGAGATTATTATACCTGGGAATGATGGAGTGAATAAGGAAGACAAAACTTAACCAAAATAAAGGTGAAGTATCTAACATAGGTCCAACTCAACTTGCACACACACACATGCACACACACACACGCACCAGCAAAGAGAATAAAAATAGCTGAAATTTACTGGGCACCAAGTGCTTCTCGTGAGCCAGGCCCTGCACTTGTGCTGTAGATATTATGCAACTAGATGGCACAAAGTGCTAAGCCATTTACATGGGTGACTTCACTAATCTTCTCAGCAAACCCGTGAGACAGGAACTTTTATTACCCTGGATTTTCATAGCAATGAACTGTGGCTTAGAGGTTAGTAATTCTGCCCTAGATCATGCGACTTGGAGGAGGTAGAGCCGGGAGACTATCTGAGCACCTGGGAGTGTGAGCCGCACACACACGACCACAGCACCACGCCACCTTGCCCGTGTGAGAGAGAAAGAAAACTGATATATAACAGCTGTGTGTTATCTCATTTGACACGCACGTTAGTTGGGACATGAGAATTGCAAGTAAAGAAGGAAAAAGAACTCAACCCAAACAGGTTTCTTTTCTCTTTTTCTTTCCTTTTTTTCTTTCCCACTACCAATTGCCCTACCTAGAGTACCCAAACAGGTTAAACAAGAGAAAAATGAATGGGCTCATATAACTGGAAGTCCAGATGTAGAATGGCATTGAGGGTTGACTTAATCTAGCGGCTTTATCTTCATTTCCCTGTAAATCTCGCTGCCCAGCCTCCTCTGATGTAGGCTTATCCCCAGGATGGGGGTGACATGCCCACAGCAGTTCCTGGGCTCACATCCATGAATGATAAGTCCAGACAGAGAGAGAAAGGGTCACTTCCAGGAGTTCACCCAGAAAAATGAGAAAGAACTTTCCCAGAAGACCCCAGCCCATCTCTCCTTCCATCTCCTGGGCCAAAATTATTCATTAGTGAGTCAAGGGCCTGGGATTGCCTTCAGACCCATCAGGCCACCCCTGGAATTGTGAGTGCAGTCAGCATCCCTTGAGACACACAGGCTTCCTGGAGAAGGGGTGGATACCTGAATAAAAGTAGGGTAGAAGAAGGAAAGAATGGCTGCAGGTTGACGATCAACAATGTTTGCAATTCTCGGAGGAATTAATTCTCATTCCCCTTTTGCAGATAACCTGTGGCTTCGAACCAGTTCTTAGGAAAAGATCTGTGATTTTTATCTTGACTATAGACTCCACGTGGGCCAGATGTGTTAGGTGGGTAATGCAATCTTGAATGCATCAATAAGGGTGCCCAGGTCAAGAGAAGGCATAGTATCGCTGTATTCAGTACCAGTCCAGTCATATCAGGACTGCAGTATCAGCTCCAGATGTTGCATTTTGAGAAGAATATTAAACTGCGATCATAAAGAATGTGGAAGTATAACATAGTCATAAGTGTGAGGACTCAGCAGGTTTAAATCCCAAGCCTGCTCTTTTCCCCTTGTGTGGTCTTTAGCAACTTGTATGAACTCCAAGCTTCAGTTTCCTCATCTGTAAAATGGAGATGCTATAATATTTACCTTGCAGAGGTGCTGGGAAAGTTAAATCAGACAGAATTCTACACATGCCCAGGAGCTAACATTTACTCGGTATCATGGTCTGCAGACTCCAGCTTCTGCTGAATGTGTTCAGTTCAAGAATTGCTTAGAATCCAGGTCCCCCTCCAAAAAAAAAAAAAAAAATGCTTAAAATGCACCTGTGGTTCCAGCTACTCAGGAGGTTGAAGAGGGAGGGTCGGTTGAGCCCAGGAGTTCAAGGCCAGCCTGGACAACATAGTGAGATCCCGGTCTCTAAAAATAAAAATTTTAAAAAAGAATTGCCTACAAGGCCCCTTGCACACTCTGGCTCTGTCCCTATCCCAGCTAGACATAAATCCCAGCTAGACTTCCCCAGAAAAAGAAACACCTCCCCATGTGCACCCCACCCCCAATTCCTATTCACACAGGCCTTTTAGTGGCCTTACTGAAATTTTGAGGAGATGGACAGGATTTACACTTCTAGAGAACCCTAGCACCTTAAAATTGAATATTGGCCATTCTTGATTTCCTTTATTATAAAATAAATACATTGTGACGAATTCAAGCAATACAGAGGATGTAAAGAAAAAGGTAAAAGTTTCTCTCTCACCATTTCCACTCCCCAAAAGTATCCACTGACAATATTTTTCATGTATTTTTCCAGAAATGTTGTATATATAACAAAGGAGAACATCTAGTATTAGATATGTCTTTAAAGAAGGCGGGAGATGGAAACACTTCATTATTTCTGAAACATGAACGTTAGTCTTCGACCGGAGGTTCTGATCCCTGTGTTCCTCAGGGGAAAGCACACACACAAATCGATCAGTCAATGGACAAGCACATGTGATTTTCTTCCAGCCCTAGGTTGAACAATTCAACTCTTTTGTCGTATACTACCAAATTCAGTTTAGCAAATCTAAGATTAAAAAAATCTTAGCAAACCTAAAATTTCAACTTGGTTGCAAACGGAGGTCCCGGGACAAACATCTTGCCAGAGCCACGCCCTCTCCCAGGTGCCGCGTCTGGGCGGTGGTGGAAGCCGGCAGTGAGGACGGCGGGCAGGGCTCCGGCAGGCGGGGCAGGAAAGCCAGCCGGCCCGGCCTGCACGTGTCCGGAGCTGGTCAAGACCAGAGGAGAGCGGCAAGGGCCAGGGGGAGCCAGGCGGGCACAGGGCAGCGCCCGCCGTCCGTGGGACGACAAGTGGGTTTCAGGTGCCAAATGGAACGTCGCTGCGCCCGCTGGAGGGGGGAGAGGACAGGAGAGAGGCCAGCTGTGGTCTGTGGAGGGTGAGCCACGCCGGACACGGCTTTGGGAACCAGCCCCACCAGTTTCCTCTAGGTACCCCCTTCCCCGGCTCTGCGCTGCTTGACAGATCGCCCCCCATAATCCCCCCTAAAAGTTCAAGAAACGAGTTATTAAAAACGTGTTTTCTCATCTCTAAGGTAGGGACGGAGGTTGGGAGATGTGAAGGCCCTGCTCAGATTCCAAAATTCCGTGTTTTCAATTCTGTGATTTTCATGATGTTTAAGGCTCATGAGTGTGGCAGGTGCGTTTGTGGTTTTTTTGAAGACTCTTAGTTACCACATTGAACGTGTTGCTCCCCCAAAGCGCAGGCACGCGGTCTTCCTTTGTCTCAGAATGGAATCTTCACTTGACCCCCTCTGGTCTCTGCTGTCTCACTTTTTCCTCTCCGTCCTACGTCATTCTCCTCCACTGTTTCCTTCGCTTTTAATCCCCTGCTACCTTCCCATTACCAAGGTCACTTTAACTCCTCTGGAAACAAATGAAAACATGTTGGTGTGTTAAATTGAATTAAGTCTGGCGTAAAGACTTCTCTATACCACCAAACTACAGCCTAACTTAGCGTGCAAACCGACGGAGAACCCAACTCAGGAGCCAGCCTTGGTAACGGGCGGCTGGGCTCGGTCAATGACCAGCTATTCGAACTCCGTGCAAGACAAACTCCGAGCCACAGCAAGGGTAACCCATCAGGCTGTCTCTGTGACTCACGTCGTTTTCTGTATGTCACTTCCTTTTTCCGGCTATAAATATAATCCCCACTTATGGTGGGGTGGAGCATTCTGAACCATTTTTCATCTAAACTGCTGCCCAATTCTAGAATTACAATTAAAGCCAATTAAGATCTGCAAGACTGGATTTATTCTAATTTTGTCTTTTAACAGTTTTTACAATCTGAAATGTCTTCTCTGGTCAAACTATTTCGTAAAAGTAGAAGGGCAGGAAGAAACGATGTGGAGGATCCTAAAATAATTAAACATAGAATTTCCATATGGTCCCTCAATGCCACTTCTGCGTATACCCAAAAGAATTGAAAACAGGGTCGTGAAGAAATATTTGCACACCCACGATCATAGCAGCATTATTCACAGTCACCGAAAGGCGAAAGCAACCTGTGTATCTGCGGATAGACGAGTGAATGAGGAGAATGTCCTATCTCCATACAATGGAATGATTTCAGCCTATAAAAAGAGTGAAATTCTGACACATGCTACAACATGGATGATCCCTGAGGACATCAAGTGAAACAAGATAGGCATAAAAAGACAAATATTATGTGATCCCACTCATGCGAGATATCTAAAGAAGATAAACTCTTAGAAGCAGAAGTAGAGCCATGACTGCCCCAGGCTGGTGGGGGCAGGGGAGAATGGGAATAGAGTTTCAATGGGTATAGAGCTTCAGTTCTGCAAGATTAAGAAATTTTAGAGAAGACACTACTAAACTGTAAACTTAAAAATGGAAAAGATAGCAATATTTATGTGGACTTTCCATTAAAAAAAAAAAAAAGTAGAAGGCAGTGAAAGGCTCCCAGGGAAATGCGGTGACGAGTGAGGCACGAGGACTATTAAAAGGTTCCGCTTATACAGGTTTGAGCCATGACAGAAATATCCTAGTTACTCTCCTGACCTTTTTCCCTCTGCCGTTTTCTCCTGCAGGAAGAGAGGGTTGCCGGACTGCCTGCCTCATGGTGTGTGGTCACCGCCAGCTATCGGCCACGCCACCCTCATGTGTTTTCTCTTCCTCTGTGTCCTTTCTGAGATCTCCTTTCTACTTTTGCCCCTGAAACACTGGCACTTGTGCTCTTCCCCTCCTGCACCCTCTCCATGAGTAATCTCATGCAAACTCACAATCGTCACTGTCTCGTCTAAACTGATCCGCGAATTTAAGTCTCCAGAGTAGACCTCTCCTAAGCTGTTGCTATAGACATCTCCTCTTGGAGGCTCACAGACACCTGGAACTCAGCACGTGCATGTGGGCTCATCTCCTCCCCTCTGTATTAACCATGTCTTTTTATTTTCTGTATTTTCATGCTTTGACATCTAGGGGTCTTGCTAACCCTGGAGGCATTGCCTCTCCCCCGGTCAGCTAAATCCTGGAATTAACACATTGACTGCCACACCAGAAAAAAAAAATTTTCCCTGGGGTCACAGTGTTTTACTAAAACAAAACTACCCTTTCTAATTTGTTATTTTTCATAGTTTTCTGTGCCTGAGTTATATGCAACATGATCCACGTTTTTAGAATTAAATTGTCAATATTAATTGTAACAATTAGAACATCAACAAGTAAGATTTTCATGAACCAACTGCAGGGTTTTGCTTCTTGAGGTCCAGGGCTCAAAACTAGCCTGAGTTAAATACAACTCTCATGGCAGTCAATGTGTTCACTAACAACTCGCCCTGGAACACACCTTCCAAATACAAAACAATCAATCCACATCCCCCACCTCATCTCTCAGACTCTTACTCAGGGCCACTATTCCCCAGCCCCAATCACCCCAGGGCCAGCCACAAGGCAACTAGAGACAGCCCTATGCTCCAGAACCTGCTAAAATTATTCAAACCAGCCAATCCCAAACCTGCTTACGCTGCCACACCTGTTCCTTCTCTTGAAAACCACAATAAAGGGCCAAGTGTAGTGGCTCATGCCTGTAACCCAGTGCTAGCTGTGGGAGGCCAAGGCAGGAGGATTGCTTGAGCCCAGGAGTTCAAGACCAACTTGGGCAATAGCAAGACCCCCATCTCTACAAAAATTTTTTAAAAACTTAGCTGGGCATGGTGTGTATGCCTGTAGTCCCAGCAACTCCAGAGGCTGAGGCAGGAGGATCGCTTGAGCTCAAGAGTTTGAGGTTGCTGTGAACTATGATAACGCCACTGCACTCTAGCCTGGGCAACAGAGCGAGATCCTGACTGGAAAAGCAAAGAAAAAGGAAACCATAATAAAGGCTGTCGCCCACAGTTCCCCACTCCATCCTCCTTCTGCTTCCTGACTGACCTGGTCCTTCTCCAGGTGGCCTCCCTGGTGTGGCATCCTCCCACCTCTTGGGATCTAGGAGTAGAAAACTCTCTTCTTGAACTGTTGACCTAATCACTCTTGAATAGTAACAAAACTACATTTTAAAACACTCTTATCAGTTCTGCCTCCTCTGATGTCTTTTTGTACAAATGGTAGGTGTGAGAGCCGTCTAGAGTCATCCTCCGCCACTCATTCTGTGATTTCCACTTGCTTAGTCCCTCTCGCGCGCTCTCCCCATTCTGCACTCACCGCAGTCTACATCCAGGTTCTCGCGTCTCTTACCTGCTTTGTCGAAACTCAGAAAAATTAAAGAGAAATTAAGCTACAATTCCCCACACATGACTTGACATTACTATGCTCTTAGTTAAGATTTCATAGTAATGTTGGAAAGTTAGAGAGCACTTTTGGGAATCCTGTATCCCCTGAAAAGCACGAATGGAAAATATTTTTCCAAAGGATGAGTTTCTAGACTCCACTGCACTGAAACCCAACAGATTAATTTATAATCCCTGCTCCCTCCTAAAACCTCAGGAAAATGACAGTAACAAAATGTTTTTTTAAGTACGGAAAGGAAGTCAAAGAGAATGGAAGATGTCGGTGGAAATGCTATTCCCACAAGTCTGGCGGAAAAAGGATGATGGAGCAGCAGGGAAAACTGAGCCTTAAGAGCCTTGATGCCGACAAACAGCAAGCTGAGTCCCATGTCAGAAATCTGAAAGGTTAGGATGGGGACTCCAAGTGCCTTAGAAAGCAGGGTTTAGGAATGTGGCCAGAGAGCAAGATTCATCAAAGTCCTGGGAAGGAAAAATGAGGCTCACGTCCTAGGGAAAGTGAATTAGGGAGACTGTCTTCTGGGCACTTAACACAGCAAAAGGGGAAGGAGAGATATGTTGTGAAAGTTGGGGGTTAATTAAAAATTTACATTCCAGATGGTGAGACTGCTTCCCAATTCCCAGCCCTCACTTGGCATAAATGACCAACCATTCCAGTGTGTTCAATGTGTATCCTTTTATTTTGTATGTTTTCACAAAATACATACTATTTTAGAATGCATACATGGCATAACTCATTATGTTCCTTACTGTATTTTTGCTCAGGACAATGTTTTTAAGGTCTGTTCATATTACTTTGTTTACATTTAGTCAGTTTCTTCCAACTGTTTTTGCCATACTCCATGCAGGCGTCCATGTTTTCAGACCCTGGACAGTCAGGTTAGCATCAGCTCTGCCCTACCGCAAACAATGCTGTGATGAACCTCCTCCATGTGCCCTTGCAGACTATGTGGGAAGTTTTTGGAGTATATGTCCAGGAGTGAAGGCGCTGGATCACTGGGTATGCATATTCTTAATACAACTAGGTACTGACAAGTTGCTCTGCAGAACTCCTAAATCACCCCTTGAGCCCGAGAGTACCTGAGGGTTCCTGTATTCCACATCACTACAATCCTTCACATTCTCCACTTTTCCAATTTTTGCCAGCCTAAAATAATATATCATTATTGCTTCAGTTTGAATCTTTGGGGTTAACTAGAAAATTTGAGCATCTCTTCATAAGCTTTTGGCCTTTTGGGTTTCCTCTTCTCCAAATTGCCTTTTCTCCTATTTTTCTACTGTTTCTGTATTTTTCTTCCATGTCGATTTATAGACGTTCCTCATATGTATAGATATTGGTACTTTGTCAATTTCAGATATTGTAGATAATTTCCTCCAAGCTGTTAACTTTATCCTTAATTCTAATGTGATCAAATCCAACCTTTTTTATTGTCCTGTGTTTATACTTTTGAGGTTTTGTTTAAGAAATTCCTTCTCATCTCTAGGTCACGAAATGCTGTTAACATTTCTTTTATTAACTATGTATACTTTCACCATTCACAGTTAGCTCCATAATCCATATAGAGTTCACCTTTGTAACTGATGTGAGGTAGGGATCAGTTTTTGTTTTCTTCATATTTCTGCCAGTTTCCTCAACATAATTACAAATAATTTTTTCCCCATGGTATTTTTTATTTTACTTTGAGTTCCCACATATCCATACATCTTTCTCTGATCTTCCTATTCTTTCTCATAGCTTTGTTTGACTACTCTTATGCTAATGTCTTAGCATTTGGCCAAAATCCAACATTTAATTTTACCTTGAACCTTTAGAAGAATGAATAGCTGAACACCTATTTGTCATTTCTTGAATTCTTGTGTGATCAATAAAATGTGATATTTCAGATTAAAACCTAATCTGCATAATAGCATTAGCAATGAAAAAGACATTCTGATTTTTAAAAACTTTTTAATTTGAGGTATGGTATAGTTTACATACAATAAAATACATAGATCTTAATTGCACAGCTTAATAATTTTTAAGATATGTATAGATCTTTTTTCACCCAAATCAATGTAGGGAATATTTTCAATGTCCCAGAAGGCTATATCCATCTTCTTTCACACAATAAACCCCAAAGGTAACCATTAGTCTTATATCTGTCACTATAGGTTGGATTTTTTTACTCTTGACTTTCACACAAATGGCTCATATAATTTTTAGTCTTTCGTGTCTGATTTCTTTCACTTACCAATAAGTCTGTGTTGGTGCATATAGCAATAGCTTATTTTTTTCCAGTGCTCTATTGTGTAAGTATATTATAATTTATCTATCCATTCTACTATTGATAGCCACTACTATTGATAGTTTGGGGATTTTATGACTAAACCTTCTATGAACACACATTTTGGAGGACATAAGCCCTTATTTCTGGTTTCAGGCAGTGTGTAAATGTTTAGCTTTAGAAGATGCTGCCAGTGGGTTTTGGATTCAGGTATTATTAATATCCAAACAATTGCTTTCAAATATCGATAAGTATTTCACCAGGATAGAAATTTTTTAAGTGTACTGTGTGTAGATATATAAATGTATATTTTTATTATAAGAGTAAAATACTATGAATAAAAACTATTATAAAGAACTTTAAAATAGTTAAATAAATGAGGAAATCAATTTACAGCTAATGAAAATATTAAGAGAGAGCACATCCACAAGATAATTTAAGGAAAAACTTTTATATAATTTGAGTCAAAAATGTTTATAAATAATGTAAAACTAAAGATTAAATTATATCAAGGGTCTAATCATTATAGATTATTTAGTGTACTAGTATTATGACATTAAAAAAAGTAACCTTTGGGGAATGGACTTACCTATGATAACCTACTAAGAAATCAATCTTTCAAGAAAAAACATATTTGCAAAAATTTACAACTTATAAGGGTGAATTAAAAGCAGAATGTCAACTTTACAACCTTAAAATTTTATGAGGAGAAAAACTCCAAAATCATTTTTAACAATTCTATGCATAATCATCTTCACTTTTACACAAAAATACAAATTAGGCTTCTTTGGCAGAAATACGACATAAACGATTGTGTGTTGTTTCCCGCACACCACATCAGGAGGCACAGAACGATCGTTTGTGTCATCAGTGGTGTGGTAACTTTGATTGCTTAGTTAAGATGGCATCCACCCTTCTTCCCTGTTAAGTACCTATTTCTCCCTTTGTAATGAATAAGGACTTTATGGAGAGATACTTTGAGACTATGTGTATATCTGTTCCTTATCAAAGTCTCATGCACTAGTTTCTTTTTTCATCACTGTGCAGGATACAGGATAAAACTCAGAAGCCTCCCAAAGTGAGAAAGAGCTTTCTCCATAAAGCTGCAACTCCAGAGGGCAGACACCTTCACATAATGCATCATGCAGAAGGGAACCTTCTTGTCTGCTTGATGCTGGAAGGCGGAGGGAAAATTCCCTTAGGCTATGTAACTACAAATAAGGTTTTTGTTTGGTTTGGTTGGGTTGGGGAGGTAGATGGAGCAAATTGACACATTATATGTGGTCCAAAAAGAGCCTCAGGCTAAGAAATTAACTTAAGTTGTTCCAGGATGGTAGTATCCTCAGGCAATTGGTAAAAGCTAATCATTTATGGAGGAAAACAAACTTAAACTAGACCTATCAGAATACTGATAGACAAAGTTCCAAGATAAATAAGCTCACATTCAAAAGCAAAAAAATCACTGAAAACAAAACAAAACAAAAAAAAAACAAATCCAAAAAAACAAAGCATCATGAGTTTCTCAACCTGGACATTATTGGGCAGGATAAAGTATTGTGTTGTGCTGTGCCTTACAGGATGTTTACCAGCACCTTTGGCCTACACCAAATAGGTATTAGTACTACTCTCCCCTACTCCCCAGCTATAACAACCAAAAACGTCTCCAGACTTGGGTAAATGTGCCCTGGAAGGCACTCTGGTTAAGAAGTGCTTAGTTAACAAGGCTATTGTAATGAGAACAGTTGGTACTGGCACAAGAACAGGGACATTGACCAGTGGAACAGAACTGAGAACCCAGATATAAAATCATCCTCATATAGCCATCTAATCTTTGACAAAGCAGACAAAAACATACACTGGGGAAAAGAATCCTTATTCAATCAGTGGTGCTGGGAAAACCAGATAGCCACATGTAAAAGACTGAAACAGGATCCGCTCCTTTCACCTCTCACAAAAATCAGCTCACGGTGGGTAACAGATTTAAACCTAAGATGTGAAACGATTAGAATTCTAGAAAAAAATATTGGAAAAATCCTTATAGACATTGGCCTAGGCAAAGAATTTACAAAGAAGACCCCAAAGGCAATCACACGAACAACAAAAATAAATAAATGGGACCTGATCAAATTAAAGAGCTGCACAGCCAAAGAAAC
>CAUYSK010034563.1:0-26504 GCA_963575035.1 Avahi laniger
CCTCCTCCCTCCTCCCCCCTCCCCCCTGTCCAACATCCAATAGATGTTATTCTTATATGTGCACTTATGTGTTGATCCGTTAATACCAATTTGATGGTGAGTACATGTGGTGCTTGTCTTTCCATTCTTGGGATACCTCACTTAGTAGAATGCGTACCAGCCCTTTCCAGGAGTATATAAGAGGTGCTATATCACCATTGTTTCTTAAAGGTATTCCTTGATAGAAACTCCACTGCACTAAGACACAGGGGGATCACACAGAATGAAGACACTATGAATTTGAACTGAGGCTGCAAAAAGCATATGAGGAGAACTGGTCACTGAAAACACAAACACAGGCTCTTCGAACACTTGGCTCCTTCTCACCCTCTACCCACTATCATTAAAATGAGCCTCTAAGACGGCACAGCCCCACCTGCTAAATCTCTGTAGATCTCTAATTCCATTATGGTATCATGATATCTGCACTGGAGACTGCAGCATTGGAGTGTCTGGGAGAGGCACTGGTTGCACTTTATAAAGCACTGCAACAGGAATTAATGCAAGTTTTCAGACACCCCTCACAATGTAAATACAGAGCAACAAAAACAGCTTAATCGGTAGGCTTGTGAACCAGTCTTGGGTCAGTTCCATCAAAATCAGCAGCAACTGCAACAGCTACAGATTCATACACGGCCACACAATAGATTAAAAGACCTCGATGCAAGGTCATTTAGGAATAGAGAGCCTTTGTATTAATGTGGCAATTTTTTTGGCTGTTCTTATCCATTCTCTTAGAGTTTCATGAAAGGACATATTTTACATACTTTGAATACTGGAATGATCTAATTCCACTCATTCCTTAGCAGCTAAGCAAGAGCAACAGCTTGGCTTATGGACCATGGAATAAATGCTCTGAGACCAGATGTGTCCCAGGTGAAACTTTATCAACTAACACAATCTACCATGAGATTGGAAGATCATTTCAGATGAAGACACTGGGCATGTTCAACCATGCTCATTATGTCACCATTAAAATAAAACACTGACTAATGAGACCAACGTGTAGTGTCTTTTATTAGCACATACACACAGGCAAAGGAGGAGAAATGAAGTTCACTTGTCTCATGTTCTTTATGCAGTGACTTTCTGTGGTGTTCAGTGCATTCATTTCAAATGGATGCTGATAAAAGTTGAAAGATATTTTTAGCATCACCTGTGCTCAGACCATAGATGAACAAAGTCCTTCATAACGTTTTCATATTTCCAATATGTTCTTTCATTATAACTCTAAATTTAACAACTCTTTGTAAGCTTTTTCCTTTCACTCCCACACTCGTTTTAAATATGAAAAGTGATATACCATGTGCTATTCCTGACATTTGCACAGGTGTGTATTTGAAAACGTTTATGTTCAAATGTTGGTAACTAATGTATAGAGAAAAATTTATGCCATGTGGTTGACATATATTTTGTATCATCTTTTTTTCACAATTCACTTTAACATCAATATTATTGCATTCCAAAATGTCATAGTTTTGCACAGCAAAATTACCTCACTACTCCTTAAAATTTCATCTGATCAGCCTTTTTTTCCTACCATTAAGTAGGAATTGCTTTTCATTTTTTCTTCTCATCTGCCTTCCTCATATTCCACAAACATTTAGGTAATTATCCAACTTCCCAGCAAATCAATCAACAAAGGAAAATTAATATAGAAGTTTGGTTTATGAAAAGACAAGGATTTCCTATTGCCAGATTCGGTAGATTTTTCTTTGCTTGGAAAATGACAAGAGATTGTGCCTTTGAGTCCATCCCCAGATTTGGAAACTGCCAGTGGGATTTCCAGCTGTGAACCCCTTGTAATTCCACTATCCACAAAGAAAGTTGGGTTCCCTCAAGCATTATCCTGAACTGCAATCATCAAGTTTATTAAATTTTAGCCAACTTGACGGGCTCTTTCACATGGTGTAAAGGCTGATGTTCAGGTCAGAATTTGTGTCTGAGATGTGTGTGTCTCGCTCTGTGTGTAGTTTGTTATTTTGTTGGTCTTTCCTTCATATATCACCTTAAATTCCTCATCCTCATAGAGACCTGCCCTGGTCACTCGTTCTCAAGTATCCCCATCACCCACACCAGTTGTTATCACTGCTTTTATTTTCCTCAAAGCTATTACCACAATCAGCAATTCTGTCCTTCACGGATTTGATCACTGCTTTATCTTCTGCTCGCACAACAAACATGGCCACAGGACATTGGTATATCCTGTTTGGTATTGTACATATGCTCAGAGTCTACAACAATGGTTGATCAATATTTAACAAATGGATCGATGAATGAATCAATGAATCGATGAATCATTGAGTGAAGGGGCTTCTGCAGGATTCATTTAACTTACTCCCATGCATCTGTGTGTTGTCATTGCTCTAGGGGGCTCTTCTCCTAGACAGCTACCCTTCTCCACTCACTTCTGATCTCTCCTATACTGATGGACAACTCACTGCTGAGTATGCCCATCCCTGCTCATTTGGTTGTAATGAGGGATGAAGGGATAGAGTGGTTTCCATGACTACTAATGACAACCCTAATAATATACTCACAGCAATTATCTACCTCATTGTCCAGCATGTTATCTGGTTATCCCAGCTACCGACATGAAAGTTATCATTTTCTAATTATTAACAAAGTACAGTATTGAGATCTTTTAGTTTAAGTTAAAACCATTCATGAGTGTGTTCTTGTTGTTTCCTTAGTAATGAGGTTGAAGAGTGGCTTAGCAAGGTAATTAAAGGGTAAACACGGCATGGCAGAGGGAATTGAGATGCATGCTGCTCTTTTATCATGGGAGGTGGTACAATGCTAGGAGTGTGTAAAGTATAGCCGTTAGTCTTGCATTAAAGGCTATCAGCCATTCCTAACCTGGCTGAGTCATTCAATCATCCTAATCTCGGTGTTCACATCTCCGTGATGATGAAGTAAATAAAAGTCAATAAAAATAGTTTGATCTCATGGCCCTACTGTGAAGATTAAATGAGATACGACTTGCCTATAATGTCAACTCAAATGCCATCTAGCAGAGATGCCTGTCCTAAATCTCTCACTTAATCTAGTGCTTCTCTAGCTACTACCGACCCCCATTCTGCTTCAATTATCCTAAAAGTTGCTTATATCCACCCACATGCCTCATTTTATGTTCCCGAGGCCATCTTTTCCTGTTCATGTCCCTAGTTTCTACACTGGGAACCATGTGGCTAATGTATAGCTGTAACCATGCAGAAGTTTTATCATCAACGTTTGAGAAGAAATACATAGAACCCGTACATTTCTTCAATGTAACTATGACATACAAACACTTGGACTTTTCATGTCTCATCCTCTGTGAAATTATCAACATGAAGCACATGTGGAACTCACAGACATTTTAAACAATGCACTGAATAATTTTCCAATATGAAATAATTCCCCCCTTCTTTTTTGGCTTGAATTCTCCCAAAGTGATCCTATGGTACTAATATTCTGTAATTTGGCAAATAGTCATCCTATTTATGCCTTTATCAATCCAGAAACCATTTGCTAAGTGTTATTTGAAAAAGAGGAATGAGGTAAGCATTAAAATCACAAAGGTGCATCAAAATACTCACAAATGTGTATATATGTATACATGAAAATATATGAATGGGAAATTAAGGGTTCAAATGAAACCCTTTTTATGGGGCCTTAATAAGTGAATAACTGGGACCTTCCCAGGTGGAGAGTGAGGTGAAAGAAATGCAGGAAGGAAAATCTCAATGAAGGGAAATGAAACAAAATGATGCCCACGGACCTCAGATGCAGAGAGCAGAGGAAGACATGAAGATACAGGTTGTCAGAGGCAGGCCCCAGGGCAGGTAGAAGAACAGGGTATGCTCAGGGAACTGTGAGCTGTTTGTCACCTGTGCACTGTGAGGAGTCTTGGATCTTCCCAGGTGGTTAAAAGGGAGCCACATAAGAAATCTGATCATGATTTGTTTTTAATTAGCAGATGAAGTCGTCAGATCAGAGAATCAGGAAGATGAGTCTGATAGTCGCAGTCAAAGGATGGATTGGAGGTAGGAGAGTGATGAATTGTATGGCAATCCAGACTGAGATAATGAAGATTAGAATTAAAACAGTGACAGTGGGTGCATATTCAGGGAGGTTTTTCGAGGCAGAAATGATGGGAGATAGGTGTCCATTCACACAAGTGGTGAGAAAAGGGAGGTAGATTCCAGCTGAATTTATATCTCAGACACACTGGTATACGGGGTATCTTTGACCCACACAAGGGTGCAAAGAGAGAAATTGGTTTTAAAGAAAGAGCATCTAAATATTTGGACATATTGAGTCTGAAGTGTCTATGTAACAGTCAAGAGGAGGTTTCCAACAGAAGTTAAAAATACGAACACTGTAACTGAAGTTAATGATCTGGGCTGTAAATAAAGACTGTGGGATCCACCACACAGCAGAGGGAGCTGAAACTACAGAGATGGAATGACTCATCCGGCAATGGAGCCAAGAACAAACGCTGGGAGAACTCAAAGTTTAAGTATAAGAAGAGAAGTTAAGTGCTAGGAAAAACTCACAATGTTTGGAAAAAAAAACAAAACATAGGGAAACAATGAAAACCAAGAAATAAGGATTGGACAAAAGTGACAAGCAGCCACCAAACTGACATAGGACCATCATGAAGAAGATACCGTTGGGCTTAGCAATGTAGAAATGTCTTGTCATACTATAATAAAATTCATTAGCATGAGGTGAGGGGTAAAAACCAGTTTTGCAGAGCTGGAAGACAGGAAAGGAAGTGAAAATTTTTCAAGAAATGTTACTATTAATGGAAGTAAAACGATGTGCTATAACGCAAGAGGTTCAGGATTGAGGCTGTGTAGGGTTAGAAAGACAGAACAGCTAAGGGAGAGAGAAGAAGTACTTGAATTGGTGCTAGAGGTTAACTTCTAGATCCCAGTTGGGATGTAGGGAACTGATCCAGATTTGGAAGGACCCTAACCCTAGCCCTAGCCCTAGCCCTAACCCTAATCCTGGCCAACACTACCGGAGAGATGTAGGCACAAATGACTCTGTGAGTGTGAAAATATTATCTGAAGAAAACAAAAGAGAGAAGATGGAAAACACTTGCGTAGACACCCTGGTGAAAAGAAATGAACCCTGATGAATAGGGAGCTTAAAAGGATCATGCTGTGGTCTGAATGTGTCTCCAAAATTCACATGTTGGAAACTTAATCTCCAACGAGACAGTGTTGAGAGGTGGGGAATAATGGGAGACATTTAGGATATGAGTAGATTACTGTCTTTATGAAAAAGGACTCTCAGGCGTAGGTTTGCTCTCTGCCTCTCTTTTATCCTTCCGACTTCCACCATGTGAGCTTGCAACAAGGTCCTCACTAGGAGATGGTGCTGCGTTGCTCTTGGACTTCCCAGCCTCTAGAACTGTGAGACATAAGTTTCTGTTCTTTGTAAATTGCCCACTCTCAGGTATTCTGTTCTAACAGCACAAAACTGATGAAGATCACTAAGATCTTAACTATTTCTGGAAATCACATACTGATAGTGAGGCCAATCCATGCTGTGATCCCATTAACTCCAGGAGTGCCTCGGGACCAAAAAAATGGATATCTGGATGGACACCAGGCTGAGGAATGGCAGGGTGAGCTCTGCACAAGCAGAGGAGGGAATCCGGGCTGTTAGTGAGAGAGCTCAGGCTAGATCCTGCAGTCCTTGCCTGACACTGGTGGCTGGGAGGTAGACCATACAAAGTGCTATGGAAGACTGATCAAAGTGGAAAGGCAGAAGTGATAACTGAAAGAAGAGGATGTTGGGGTTAGGGTCACGATATTGGAGTTTTAAGAATTCACAGTAGCATATGGACCTCAGTGGTCATTTTCTGAGTGGTCAATGACAGCTCTGCACCACTGTCCTGTAAGGGGTCAGGAATAGGAAAAAAGTCAACTGAATGAGGACTGTGAGATGGTTGTTGAATGGAGTTGACGTGTTCAATAAAGGACGTGTTGAACAAGCTTCCATGGTTGTGTTCTTTCTGGATCCTTACAGTCAACAACGATCTCACGGAGGTAATACCAATTCTTCAACACCCATACTGAAAGATGGTTCCACCCTAATACTTTAGTTGTATGCAAACAAAAATGCCTTTGCTTTGAATACTCATGTGATACACAGGACTTCGGCATTTATTAGTATCTGGGGTTAGCCTAACATGAATCCCCACTATGTTCCATGTCTGGACAGAGCCTATGTTTATGCAGGCTGGGGTGATGCTTTCTGACGTGTTTTCAATGTCCCTTTCTGAGGGTTTCCTAGCTTGGTGGACTCCATCAACTCACGGCACCCAGCATAGAGCAGCACCTGATATACCATTGGTGGTGATGTGACTCAAACCGGTGTCTTCAGAAAACCATCCACACTGATTCTGGTGCCCTTTTCAGGGGCGTAATTGATAGCTCAGCACCATTTATCTCTAAGGGGTCAGAGGCCACAGAAAGCAAGGCTGAGAGATGGCCCACACATTTTATCTATTGTGTGGAGATGTTGCTAACATCTAATGAGAAAACCCACCTAGACACTAAAAAAAAATTCAACTATTGTTACTGTTAGTATTTGCTACTAGTAGTTTTGGGAGGGTGAGTTATGACTGTATGAAGCTGAGACAGAATCTTTTACACCTCCTGAGTGTGGACAGAATTATGTACACCCAGCCAGTAATGCCTGTCAGCTCCCTAAGCTTCGGAAGAGACAAATTGAAGTACAAGTTAAAGGTTGGTTCGGGTGAGAGAAGGTGAAGAAGGTTTCAGGAAGAAACAAAAGGTTTTCATGTATCATGGTTGCTTTCAGTACATGAAATTTAAGTTTCAAAAGCCAAGAAGTTGTAAATGATGTACAGTATTGCTTATTTCTCTGAGGGGCTTCTCTCAAGCTAAAAGAAGCAATAAATAATAGCAAATGTACCAGCCAAGCAGAATGATCTGCAAGTTCTATTTCCCTCCTGACTAAATTTCCCTGTAAGGATGAAGCACAGTGGAACTTCCTGGAACTTCTGAGATTTGTTGCCAGAATCTCAAAATTGGCCGAAACTGCATAATCCTTTAAAGTACGCATCCATCTTTCCCCCAAATATTAAGGGGTTGGTCTTATTTGTTTAAATGTGTGGCTTTGTTCCACACAGCAAAGCTTTAACCAAACTGTTTTGGGCAGATATTGTTTCATCTATATCTGAGTCCAAACCCTAATTTATGTTACATTTCTCTAACATTAAAACAACTGTTTCTCAGGGCTTCTCACACACACACACACACACCCCTAGAAGAGATGCACAATAAACTTAATGATGATTTATTTTTTAAATTATTCAAATTTATTATTAAACATTTTAAAAATTCATAAGCAAAGGAATCATTATGATTTTAATTTTCTCTGCCAATCCTTTGTCTCCCTAGAGCACACACAGTACCACACTACTTTTAGAAGTGATAAACACTGTTAATGATTTGTTTATGTCTGGACTTTTTTTCCTTCATTTCCTTATCTTTTGCATCAATAAGTTCTAAACATTTCTTTATCTGTGAGCTACCTTCATAGTTTTAACAGAGTCATTTGTAGGTTATTCCTCTTTTTTTTGGATATCATTTAATTTTTCACTTTTATTCTCAATTTTCTGTTCTCAGCTCCACACGATTTGCATATCAAACACGTAGCATTTCCCTGCCTGGCAGTGGGCCAGGCATTTTGCACAAGCCAAATTTTGCAAATCCCTAAGAGAGGAAAGGTGGAAAAACCAGAACCCTTTGGAAATTGGCCAAAAATGCCAACTAAAGCAGTTTCATTTTCTACGTGACATTTGTCATGCTCCACACATGGAACATTTTAAATTGCATATCTGACCTTTTTAACAATAGCAGGAAATGCCAAGAGCAAATGCAAAGCTCTTCATTTTCTTTCTGAAGCCCCTGTAGAAACCTTGTTTCACGGCCCATGGCTAGAGAATATGATAAAGGCTGTCAAGGTTCTCAAAACAAACCATCAATACCTGGGCAGTTTTCCATGCAGGGAAACATCAGACACATATACTGCACTGTACTGGACTTTGTTCTCTGCATTTACTCAGTAACGGCACTGAATAATACTACATGACTTGGTCTACGATAAAATAGGAATCGACTCTTAATATGGTATTATAGTATTATGTGGTATAAACCAAGCAAATCTCCCTATCACCATTTTAAGAACAGTATTATTTTATACTATTAGGTTACTAAAGTGGGGTTTGTGCAAGCCTTTTATCAATGACCCTCAGGGATTAAAGCTAGAAAGGAAAAATAAATAAAATTCAACTTTCTCCATCCAACCATTATGTCTATTATTTTCTCCTTAGCTTTTTTAACCAAAGTCGTGATAGATTTTGTTGCATTTGAACACCTTTAATGATATTATTATATATAAAAAAGAATACATAATGTCAACTTCTTATAAATAATTACTTTAAATGAATGAACATATTTCTTCACAAATTTAAAGGAGAGTAGACTTACAACATACAATGAATAAATGAATATGCACAGTTATTTAAAACTGAGTACATTTCACTATAAAAGAAAAATAATTTCAATTTTAAAGTAGTTGGGATTGAAGAATTGATAAATTTGAAATGGATTTAATCACATATATTTCAACTATCATGAAACATCCCTCAATTATCCGAGCTACATTTTTTCCAGAACAATAGATTATTGGCTATACGTACGTGATATTAAAATAATTTAACTATTTTTCAAAATCCTGAAAAAATAAAGCAGCATGTGAATGTTTTCTCTAAAATTAAGGAAAACACATCTGTTAAACATCTTTGAAGTTATTATTCAAAAGCAATCACTTTTTAAAAAATCCTTATTCAATATTTCTTCTTCTTTTATGCTTTAGACATTCAGTTCCTGAAGCTACACCATCAATGGATGCATTCAGATTTTCATTTTTCATAAACTGGCCGTGAAATTTCGCCATCTTGATAATTGCAACAATTATTACAACAGTAAGAATCCCAGGGATGGAAATGCTCAGGGACAGCCATCATTCAGAGTGAACAAATAGTCATTCTCTTGGTAATGGACAGAAGAGTGCCCCGAGAATGCTTTGATGTTTCCTAATAACAAATCAAGTTAAAAATTCTTTTTTTTTTTTTTGGTGAGAAATAGACTGAAGAGACATAATGTCACAAAGTTAAATCCTGTTGCAACTAACGTCACAGCTCCTTCAAACAAACAGGAACATTAGTTACGATTCTATCTTGCAATCGTCTGTAACATTCATTTTAGGTCTAAAATGTTGCCCCAGCCTTGTTTCCTGGGTGCCCAGGGGAGGGAAATGCTCACTCCCTTGGGTGGCATTAGCACTTTGCACTCTCTTGCTCACGTCAACCTTCCCTGCTCAATGAGTGACGAACCTCTCAGCATCACCTGTCACCATTTCACATTGAACCCTTTCTCCACTTGCCCGGCAAAACACGACTCAGCCCTCAAATCCGAGCCCACAGCTTACAGCCCTCCCACCTGTCCACGCAGCTCTGACTGCACAAATCCCTCGTGTAGTTTGTATTGCAACACGGATATGGCATCACACGCTCTCACCCTCAGGACTGCCTTCATCTGCCTTATCACAAAACTCCCTGCCTCGCCCCGTGTCTCATACCCAGAAAGTGCTGCATAAATATCCCTTGTGCTGCCTTTGTTTCCTCAAAAAGGCTGGACATAGGATTACACGAAAAATAAAACGGCTGAACCATCTTGCGTCTGGGATTAACATGTCTTGCCTGTGTAGGTAGGAAAGTCAATAAACCGTTTCCTTCAAGAATGAAGTGGAGGGAGCTGCTCTTTTCTGACATGCTCACTGAGTGAGGAGGCTCTGGGGTCCACCCCAGCGGGGACAGGGACGTACCCATGGCAACGCCACACACACCACAGGGCTTGAGCTCTGCAGAGGGACAGCGGTGTGGCTTTATCATTCTGTCAGTTCCCTTGATTGCTTCCACCTCCGGGAGACGTTGGTCTGCCGCGACCCTCCAGTTTCCGATTTTACAGTTCCAAACCTCGCTTTTAGGTATCTTTGTGTGTCCTCAAAAAGACAGCAGCACCCGAGTAAATTTGGACTACTAAAACCATGTATGTTCCAGTGACACATTTTGTAATTGCCTGTTACCTAAGACGACCTTCCTAAATTGTTATATTTTAAATGACCATTTATTCATATTATAATTTATTATATAGGCATTTATTGTTGACATTATTATCACATTTAAGTTATTCTCTGAGTGATATTTTGCACTCTGAGGGTGCTTGTCATGAAGGAAATAGGAATCGACATCTTATAATCACGAGATTATAATCAGATTGCCAAGGTCCCTAAGCCATTAACAGTTTTCTCATTTTCCTCCCAAATACACATCACTCATTTTAAGACCAATTATATAAGATTTATATATTATATACTAACACATGTTATTATTTACGTATCTTAACCATTATTATTACTATTAGTAATACAGTACTGTTAGTATGAATACTATTACTACTATTATTTAGGTACCTTAACTATTATTGATATTGTCATATTTAAATCATTACTATTTGGAAATATTTAAAGGGTGTACATATTTTAAAGATATGAATCTGACTACAGACTTAGTAAAGATAGTCATTGTAAACATTATTTTTCCTGGATATTCTTTTGGGACCATTCATGGCAGTGTCCTAACAATGTTTATAACAAAGAAAATCTGAGAAGAAAGACTCAAGGGCATTACTCTGGTTGTGCAAGCATAGGATTGTAGAGACACCCTAACCCCTAACTCCACCAGTTAGTCTCTTGATGTGACCCTGGAGATAAATCTGTAGAACCTCAAATCTGAAAGACATGGTTTAACAAGGTGGAGAGTAGTGAAACACTAAAAACGAAGAGAAATAGATCGAATGAATTCATAATACTTCCCAAGAATATACACATATATACAACATACATGACCTTTATGTTTTTGAATATACCTTTATCACATGGACTTTCACCCACGAAAAAGAATCCATGTCATCCCTTAGTTCAGGGATGCCTGTATACTCAACAGCTTAGCAACTGCATTCAACACAAACCAATCTAAACTCAGGTTTGAAACAAATAACAACTCATGCCCCTTTGCAGTTTGAACTTTAAGAATCAACGCGGAGCATTTCAAATCAGTAACAGGGGTGTGATGTCTGCAATCTCACTTTGGGAGGGGAAAAAAAGAAAAGAAAAGAAAGGAAGGGAAAGGGAGGGAAGGGGAGAGGGGGGGAGGCGAGAGGGAGGAAAGGGAAGGGAAACCTCAATAGTGAGGAATGAATAACACTCACCTAAACGTGAGAAGAAAATAAGGCAATTAAAAACTAGAAATTGGCATGCATTTGAGAATCGCCAAGCTCACCCTGCAAATGTGAGAAACAGTGCGGGCTCTTTAGAGCAGAAACCATTTTGGGGTTGTCTTTGCAACTCTAAGATCTATCACTGGGTTAGGTGAGAGGAGACAACAAAAGATGTTGACCTAAAGCTTGAACATTATTACAGAAAAAAGTATTAGAAGTGAAAGAGGAAAGGAGTCCACAGCACAGTGTTTCTAGCTCACAGTATGAATTGCTGGCATACTTCATGGTCTACAAAGCCCTCAAAGACCTGACCCCTGCCTGCTTTTCCACTTTCCCTCCTTGCCTACTTTCCCTTTGCCTCTGCCCTCGGGCCACACCTGAAATTTCAGGTCCTCGATTGTATTAATACTAGGCTGCCTCTAACCCCAGAGTCTTTGTACACACCAGTTCCTAGCCCTAACCACCCACCCCTGTCCCTTCAACTGCGTGTTCTCATTACCAAGGTGTATGCCATAGACTCCATCAGAAGCTCTGGCAATGAGCTCTGCTAGCATCCAACACTTACTTCAGTTTGCAGTTACACTTGCACAGGATCTTTGATTATTTTTCCTAGACCAGAGTTCTGAACCTTGGCATTGTTGCCATTTCGGGTTGGATAATCCTTTATGGTGAAGCGCTGTCCTGAGTATTGAAAGCTGTCCAACAGCCGTTCCAGACTCTACCCCCCTCTAGACACCTCTAGCAAACCCCAGTCCTGACACCCCAAACTGTCTCCAGATATTGTCAAATGTTCCCTGGGGCAAAATTATCCCTGGCCAAGAAATACTGCACTGGGGTATAAACTACATTAAGTAAGAAACCTATTTTTTCTTATTTGCTCAATATTCTATTCTCAGTGTCTAGTACCATAAAGAGCACAGAGGAGATGCTCATAACATTTTGGTGGCTACAGGAATAAGCCAGCAATAACTCTAGGTTAATGTCAGCTCTGATTACAGCTGGTAGAGCATTCTGGGATAGCCAATTCAGATCAGCAAGTCTTATTTATCAATTCCTACCAAATGTTGAGCACCAAAATGGCTCTGAAGAATATACAACAAAAACAAAAGAAGGCTTACTTGTTTCCTCCTCTAAGTTTTGTTGTTTACTCTTTTTTGAACTCCAGTTGGTATCTGATCACTTTCTCTTGGGCAGCAGGAAAGCATATTTCCATTCATTCGTTTCCTATGTATACAGGATCAGGCATCAACTTTTCAAAGCTGAATGGGATAAAAAAAGTCTACTACCCATTAAAATATCACAGAGAACTTCTTACATAATAATTCCTGGGACACAGCAAGTGCTCGTTAAACCTTTGCGAAGCTGAACTGAACTGTATACCTCTGCTTTACTTTATACTTCAATATGGATGAGGTAAAGGATGCTGAAAAAATTATCAGCCTTTCCAAATTGCCTTTCCAGCCTAGTTCATCAATTGTCGTATAAAGGAGGCTGAAAAAATGATCAGATGGCAATGAGATGATGTCGATTTTAAATTAACAGCCTTGTCTTTGCTTATTTGCTAGGAATAATATCCCATTGAGTCAGTGCCCCCAGGCGTTTTCTCATCTATGAAGCCAGGTGAAAATGCCTCTCCAACCCAGTTCGCCGGTTGTATGAGACGTGAAAACGCTACCGGATGATTATGTGTGCAAAGCACCTGCTTCAGCTTTGTGAAAAGCAAAGTCTCAGTCTTCACTCAATCAAGTCTCATCATCTGGTAGGGCTGAGGGTTAGAATATACAGCATAATATATAGAAGCGGGTAAAGTTCAGTGGAGGGAAATTTATCTCTCGCCAGGAGCAGCTGGCAAAGAAATCTTGGGCAATCAGTCTTCAGAGGTGAGAATTAGACCAAGAAAGGAAGCAGGGAAAGAGAGCAGCCCAGGCAGAGAAACACAAGCCACATCATGGCAGTGACAATGTTATGATCCATTCATTCATTCGTGCAACCCACAAATGTTTCTTAAGCACTTAATAGGCACTAAATTCTGCAAGGATACTGTTGAAGAAAACAAAGCCCCTGTTCCTATATTTTATATTCTCAAGAGGAGTGGCAGACAGTAAATGCATGTAGAATAAATACAGATCTCTGAGATGAGATCAGCTGCCTCCTCCTCACCCTTCTCACTGGCGACACCAGGAATACCATCTTCATATACTTGAGGCACACTGTGCTTGAAGCACTGATAGGAATTCAGGAGGCAGGGAATCGTAGGAGCCCTGGGAGGTAGGAAAATCATGTCCTCCTAAGGAGATACTTAAAAGCAATATAAACATACCAGTTAATAAGGGAAAAAAAAAAACAAAGAGAGGAAAAATAAAACTTCTAAACTTTAATGATTAAGTACTTGCTCGGGTGCTCTGACATAAGGCCTGTCAGAATTATAATCTTACTTTAAAACCCAATAAGATATCAGAAATAATTAACAAAATATACCATGCAATATTCAGGAATTGGATGGATAGAGCGAGCTATGATCTGAATGTGTGTGTCCCCTCCAACTTTATAAGTTGAAACCCTCACTCCCAAGGGGATGGTGTTAGGAGGCAGGGCCTTAGGGAGGTGATGAGGTCCTGAGGGTGGAGCCTCATGGATGGGATCAGTGTCCTTATAAAAGGGACCCCAGAGAGCTCCCTCGCCCCTTCCACCATTTGAGGACACAGCGAGAAGGCGCCATCTATGAACCAGGAAGTGAGTCCCCACCAGACACAGACTCTGCCACGCTGGGATCTTGCACTTCCGGCCTGCATATATGCGTGTGTATATAGTCTTGCTCGGTTACATAAAAAAAACCCTGTATCTAATTTGCTCATGTAAATTAAATATATATACATGTAGGGATCTGATCTGCTACATGAAGAAGCTGCTTAGGGAAGCTGCAGGAATTATTAAAGACTGAAAAGACAATAGCACTTCCTAAAAGTAAACAGTGCTCATGGCGTGCAGTGTGCGGGTGATATCCCGAGGCCCAGTTCTATTGAACCTTTTCTGATATTAAACATATATGTGGAAAACAGGGAGCAGATACCAATGGAGATGAAGTTTAATATTTACTTACTTTGGTGGCATGCGTGAAACATTTATCAATACAAACAGGAGGAAAACAAAATTAGATGGCAAAGCTCTTGTGGTTACGCACTCTTCTTCCATTCTTTTGCCTTTTGTCTTTCTCTCCCTGGGGAATCTCCCTTGTTTCCATTTCTCTCCAGTTTAAGTTGGTACAGATTCCAACTTCTCCTGTCCCTTTGCAGAGGCTGAAAAATCCAACTTAGGGTAACTAGTAGCCAAGACTAAAAGCTTCAGAATAGGGCAAAAGAGATGAAGTGAAAATAAATTTGGTTACCTATCTTTCTGGACTGTCTGGGACTCAGGAGGAAACCACTCTTAATTACCCAAATGGCACTACACATCAGCATTTGCAAAATTTTACCAACCCTCCTGAATAAGTCAGTGAATCTGAAATAGTATTTACATGGGAGGTTGATACCAGCATTGGGAAATTCTACCAGGATTACACAGAGCTTTCTTCCTGCATAGAATTACAGCAGGACACCCGATAGCTGTGTTCAACACCTACGAAACTTGATTTCAAAGCATTAACACTTAATACAGCAGTATTTGATTTCAAAATGTTATCAAATTTAATTTTAAAACATTAGTTGTTAATAATTCAGCATTGTAGAGAAATCCACCATATCTGTAAAGTATACACGCCATAGGGTGTTTCTAACCAAACCATAATTTTGTGGTACACTACATTCATTCTAGAATCCCATGCCTATCGATGGCAAAGAATATGAATATTTGTGTGTGTGTGTGTGTGTGTGTGATCATGTGTATGTGAGTGATGCATTTGTGTATGAGTGGAATGTGTGTGAGAGTAGTATGTATAATATGTGCATGCATGTGGTCATGTATGCATTGTGTGTGCATATACATGTATTTGTGTGCATGAGTGGTGCTGTACATGTATATGCACACACCTACTCACTTCCAAATCCATTAAATGTTTTCACATACCGCATAGATCTGCGTTTTAATTCCAAAATTGCTAATGTTTATCCTAAATTTCACCTCCTCCACAAATGCTTCCATCATCAAACATTCATTTTCCACTTAGTAATAACCAGCGTGAGTACAAATTCCTAGCAATACAGAAATGAAAACTTACATGTACAGATAAGGACAAAAGAACATATTGTGTAAGACTGAACCTACATCGTAATGTTCCCAAGACAATATTATTTACCAAAAGTATATTACTAACTACCTTCACAGGTGTATAGCATCTAAACACATGTGAGTTTCTGTGTTTACCTGGTAGGCTTATAGCTCAATGTATTTATGAGTTGTTCATCTGTAGTTCCTTCCCCACCTTCTCTCTCTCTCACGTTTATCCTAAAGATCTTTTTCGATCTCTCACTCTCTCTCTTTCTCTCTGTTCAGACTGAAGTAGAAACCAAAATGCCATGGAAATTTGGATCTAAGAACCTGAGAAAAATTCTCATGGGGAATGCCCTCAGGACCTCGTCCATCCCTGAATGCTGAGACGAGGAGATGAGAGTTGTAAGAAGTGGACAGCAGAGTTGGTGTCAGACACAAGAGAGGAGGGGCCTTCTGGAAACATGAGGTGTCCCTGGGTGGGAGGGGAGCAAGAGGCATTTGCAAGCCACCTACACGGAAGGTAAGGAACCAGGACAACGTATATGGTGAGAGAGGCAGGAAAAAGAACCTCACATCCTAATCAGACTTGAACCAAACAGATCTAGTGGGTGAACCCAGCAGGGAAAGGATGGAGCCACAGCTGTTAGATAGATATTCTGCTTAAACTGCAATGATAATTCAGACATCAGAAAAGCAATTTGATTAGCAAAATCAAATTACCTTCAACCATTTGATACACCATTATTTTACAAATATCTAAAATGTATATCTTCTTTTTCAGGTGAACTTGATTCCTATAATTGTGAATGTATAAACATACATAGCTTAGAATATGGAATAAAATGTTTTATTGTAATTTAACTAAGTCAAACCATGAGCAAAAAAAAAAAAAAGCAAAACAAAACCAACCCAGAACTAAAGATTAGCATATTTAAAATATGCTAAGGGGTTTTTTACAGGGACAAATGTGGGTGGGTTCACTGCTTTTCAGTGCTTAGAAACTATTGTCTAATGTGTTTTATTAAGTAAATTATATTTCTAATTTGCATCAATGGGGAAATTATCATGTTGCTCTAACTGCCATTTAATCCCAGAATCATCCCTGGGAAATCCATTCCTATAATTAAGCCAGGAGTTTCACCGGCAAACTGAACACATGTCAAGACTAACTGCTAATCTCTTTTCTCCAAAAAGAAATGCCAGTATCTTGACAGATGCCTCTCTTTCTGTGATTTACATAGTCACCCACAGAAACAACCCAGACCAAGTCTTTAAAGGTAAGGAAAGTGGTTAAATTGCTTGTTATTCTTTGGAAATCAGGAAATGTGATTTATTTCTGTACTCACTGCCTGACTTCCAGACTAATGTCCACTGGGTTGCTGGCCGCCAGCACGGCTGATGATAACTGTGACATCACAGGTCCACCATCAGGGCTCTGAAACACTTGAGAACGAATATGCTTTGCGGGGGCAGACGGGGAATTTGGATTTTTCAGCTTTTACATATATTATGCAACACCCCCAGAGGGATCTGGAACATCATCTCAAAATCAAACTCATTAATATATCCACAGCAAAATATCTAAATGTCAGCCCTGCAGTGCAAGATAAAAACCATAAACATCTATCAAATCAGTTCTGGCCATGAAATGAGTTATAAAATCACTGCTGTGTTTTGAACTGTTTTTGACTTTTGAATTGTGGATGAGGGTATCCAGGTCTATACATTCCCTAACCAGCCCTAAGACAGCACACAGAACAAAGACCAAACGATATTCCACTCACAGAGTGTTTTATATTCATTGACGTTGGTTGCCACTTGGACCCTGGAAATCTATGTGCAATATATGGGATCAGTTACAATGAATAAGAACAGTTAATTAGACAGAAAGGACCTTCCCTGATCATGTTATAGATACACTCAAAAGTGGAAGGCACCAGTGGTCCACTTCCTGCATCCGAGTCCCAGAGAAGATGTAAAATCATTCTGAACTTTGAGTTCATCTTATCAAAGGATGTTAAACACAGTGGTTATTCACTCAAATAGTCAGAATGAATAACATCAACCATCTACAGGTTGTAAGTGTGCTGAACACAGTATGTACTCAAGAAACAGTAGCTGATGTTGTTAATATTATTTTTGTTGCTATATTAATATCATCATTATTATCCCTTACTGAATTTCAGCAATGTCCAGAAAACCAGATTTGGAGTCAACAGGTGAGGGCTGACACCCTGTCACATTTCATTTCCAAGCTGTCCTTGGAAAAGCGACCTCTCTAAGACCATTTCTTCCTATGAAAATGTCAGTTGGCACCACACAAGTCCCTACCGAACAGGTCAAACAATGCATGGGCAAATGTCTCGTAAATAAACAAGTGCCACCGTGCATATGTGAGTGTGTTCATAGACTGTCTCCAAACTAAACAGAGAGGGGTGTCTCATCCCTGGCATGGAGATCTTTCCTAAAATCTCCCCCCGACCCCCCGATGGCTCCAACCCACAGCAAAGTGTGAGAATGTCGGTGTTGACTCTAAAGAAGCTTGTCTGCCTTAGAAGGTCAGAAAGACACACAGGGTAGTGCCATTTCCAACACATTCTCAACTGGAGAAAGATGCTTTCTGTGCAGAAGCAAGCTGTAGCTTCCACTGTGAATTCTTTAAGGGAAAGGACTAAGTTTTCTCATCTTTACCTACCAGGCTCTTGACAAAATGGATCCATCATATGAGGAGGTCATTCAACCTCCACATGTTCATAGCAGCATTATTCATAACAGCCAAAAAGTGCAAAGAAACAGGATGTCCGTCAACAGGTAAATGAACAAATACAATATGGTCTATCCATAGAGTGGAATGTCATTCACCCATAAAAAAGGATAATTGCATGGCTAGTAATTGGTAGCGTCAAGTTTGAACATACTTTGACCCTAACCCATGAATTTTTGCTGATTGTTTCTTTTGACACCTCTCTAAATATAAATACAAAAATAGTGAAATTCTTTCTTAAGAAAGATATTCAGGGATGCTATATCCCTAGACTTAGATGACCACAAAGGTGAGATTTTTTTTTTCCTTTTTTGGCCAAAAAAGACATGAAGAGGAAAAATTATTGACTAGAATTTGAAAGAATATTTTACAGCTTTTAATGCAGCTTAGAGGATCTAAGTTTCGTGGAAGCTGACCCTACTTACTGATATAGGGTAAGAAAGGATCACCTACCACTTAAGCCAGGATGAGTACAAAGTGGGTTAAAGGTGAGTGGTGATTCTTGATCTTTATACTAAAAGGTAGACGGTTCATGCCCAAGAACAGTATTTAGTTTAGTCATGTTTTAAAATACATACAACTTTGTTATCATGATGTTAAATTTATCACTCATTAGTAATAAATTCCTGTTAGCAAATTTCTTGGGTTGGATATCTGCAATTCTCCTCCCAGGCAGTGTCTTATACGCTGTTCACGTATGTCCTAAAACTTACATGGATTCCACAAAATATTAAATAGACAAATCTCACGTTAGCAATTTTGCTAGGTTTACTGAAAGTCGAGTACTGGAGATGATTTGGCCAAGGCTACAGGCATAGGAATTCCTGAGGTCACAATCCAAACCTTATATACATATAGCATCAAAATTGCCCTCCGTCGTAACTGCATCAGTTTTCCAGAAACCTGGCATTACTAACGTTTTGGACCAGATGATTCCTTGTTGTGGGAGACTGTCCTGTGCACTGTGGAATGCTAAGTAGTATTCCTGGCTTCTTCCTACTAGATGCAAGTAGTGATACAGCCTGCGTTCAGTTTCAACAACCAAAAATAGCTCTAGGCATTGACAAATTTCCCCTAGGGTGCTAAATCACTTCTCCCACTCCTTCTGAGGACGACGGCTTTATAGTATACTGTCTCGATCTCTGTCCCACTAGTTTAATGGAATTATGTTAATCTGCCTGTTATGTTCTTCTGTAACTTAGTACAGGCAGTAAAGGGTAGAATTGCTAAGCTGGGCCAACATCACCCAATACACTGCCAGCTACGATGTACTGGCACTTCCTATTTCACCACAGAAGCGACTGGAAAGACTTTTCTAATAATCTCAGTAAAGCCCCGAAAATCTTCAACTCCACCAGGTCTATGATCCCGAATGGAAGTTGTGTCAAGAAACAAGAGCAAAATACGTATTTCCTCTCTGCTGCTCAGATGCTGGCTGGCTTTCCAGAGGATATTAGGAACACTTGACCTTCAGGCAGAAATGTTCACTTCTCAGTAGGGGAAGTTGGTAATCAAAGTGATTTAAAAAGGGAGACGTCTATGTAAGGCTGAATTCGCTTGGCTGGTAATTTTGGCTGTATTCAAGTAAATCCTTCAAAGTAAAATTGTCTCGTTTTTTTTTTTAAAGTATCAGCTGAAATATCAATAGCTCTTTTTATTGGGGACTTTATTTTATGAGAACAGTTTTAGGTTCACAGTAAAGAGGAGGCAGGTACACACATTTCCCGTATATCTCTCCCTACCACCGCCCGCACGGGTATATCGTCCCCACTATCAATATTCCTCACCAGAGTGGCCATAGTTTATTTATTCATTCACTTACTGAAGGACATCTTGTTTGCCCAAAAGGTCTTTCAAATCTTAAATTTATCCCACAGCATGAAGCTAGGAACCAGCAGCCTTGCCAGCTTTCCAAGGGCAGAGGGAATCCCTTCTTTAAACAGGAGACGAGGATGCTAGGACCAAGACCTGCTAATTCCTTTTCAGGCAAATCTACAGACACCTAGAAAGAAACTGAGGAATTCTTGAAATCCATTACTAATCACAAAACCTAAAAATTGAAATGAGAGTTTCCTTTTTATCCTTCCTTTATTCATAAAGACGTGGCCTCACTGATTTGAGGACAAGTGATGAGCATGAATGCCACTCGGAGAATCTTTGAAGACGTGCACAGACTTTGACCCAAGTTCAGCCACAGCTCGGAGAACTCTGCTTCACTCGCTGCTTGCACTGGGCTCCTCTCGGCCACCTGCCTCACTGCAGCCACCAGTGGACTAAGAGGAACTGAAAACTGTTGATCAAGTGGATACTCCATTTTTGCCCGGGGAAGGCCGTCTTGGGAGGCACACCATGAGGGTTTTCAGGCAAGCTCACCAGGTCAAACAGCCACTCACTTGTGGCCGATATAATGCTTCATTATTTCTCCTTTCTTGTCTGCTTCACGATGCCAGTCCCCCATCCCTAATTCTTGGCATATTATTTGCAATGAACCTGTACAAGTGTTTTCTCTAAAGCTCTCCTTTCAGGAAGATCTAGGCTAAAAAAGTACAAGGTGAGTCAGAAGGTTCAGCATTCATCACCACCCAAATAAAGAATCAGAAAAGACTAGATTTCGAACGTGACAAGCGGGTAACCATGCCAAACACCCAACTCGAATGGTGATGTCCACTTCACGGCCAAACACTGCAGCCTTCTCACAGAAATCCACTTTCCGGTAGAATTTAAGTTTACTTTTTTTGAACTTGCATGGTAATGTGAAGCTTCTTTTCTTTTCTTTTTTAATGAAATGACCATAAATGCACGTGTGCAAATAAAGAATGGAAGAAACATAATGGTTAGTTGGAGAAATCAATTTTCCATATGAAGCAAGGGACTGACTGCAGAGTTTTGTGTGTGGATATTCATTATTTGGCCAATCCCTTCTCATCACTCAGGTTTTGGCCTAAATTGTGCCTTCCCTGGGCAACCCTTCAGGCTGCCTCCCAAGATCCGATCGGATGTTCCTGTCAGCTGCTCCCAAGCATACCCCTGTTTTAAGCAGCACAAGATGGGCTTCATTTTAAACTCACTTTTATTTAATTTTCTCTAATACTCTATGTATCACATTCGGGATTTTACAAATCTTCAGAAGCCAAGTAACATCTGGACATAACATTATAAATGTGGTGGGAGATATTTAATCCCATAAAATGTGGGATTTTGTTAAGATGAGGTGAAGCACATGAGAACACGAACTTGTACGGAGGTTGGGGACTGACCCAAGTTTTATTATTACAGACAATATCAACAGGTTTTACTGTATAAGTTAATTAATTAATCCTAATGAGCAGGAGAATTAAATAATTGATTCATTGATTTATCACTTTTAAAAAAGAATTTCCTGATCTCTAACTTTTTGGTGTATCAGTCAAAAAAGGTAAAACACCAAAGCTCTATTGCAGTGATCTTACAAACCCAGATGTTCAACAGCAGCAAACATCACACATGCATCAATCTCATGCATTTTGGGTTTATTCTGCGAGCAGGCTAAGTGAAAAACCAAAATCAAATGCAAACAAACAAGAAGAATGTGAAAACACCGTAGCTGAATCTAACGCACAGTTCTCTTTCAGAACTCTTGCTTTGTGTCTGCAAACCTTTTTCCAAATCCGTTGGTGCCAGGTCTCCTAATTACAGCAGTTACGCCTCAGAGTGAGGGTTTCAGAACTAAGCAAGGATACTGACTACAGATTTCAGCATCACCTCACTGGTAAATGTGCCCCGGAGCTGGCTAGCCAAGCAGCACAAAAACACTTTTCTGACACATAAAGGGAAAATCACAGGGCTTCACTCCTTCAAATGCAAGGCCGTGGAAGCCCATAATCTTTCTCTCTTCCCTCTTCTGCCAAGCCACACGGAAGGGCACAGCCCTGAGGAAGAGATTAAAAGTCTTTATGGAATTATAGTAATATCTCTATTAGCAAACAAATGCGTTCCAGAAATTTGCGGCACAGTCAGAAGCTTTGCTTAAGACCACAGATCAAATCTGAGTCAGTGTATAACGCAGTTTCCAAAGTCCACAGCTTTGCGAGGGACTTCCCGGGGCTCTTCTCTCAAGATGCCCTCCTGTCCCCTACACAAGAGGCTCCTGCCCACAGACAGTGAGACCCCACAAGGAAGGAAGCTGATAACCCTCCCAAATAGGAAGGGGCTGGGCTGTCAGAGCTCTGAGCTCAACTGGGCTCAGATCCCCCAGGCAGATACAGAGTAGGTTGCTGTTTCCTAATATGCTTCTCTGCTCCTAGGCATCCTTCATCCCAGAAAAGTATTTAATTACAAAATATGAAGGAGCTGTAGAAAGTTTAACCTCCAACTCTCTTGTTCTATGGAGGCAGGAATAGTTGGAAGTAAAACTCTCACAAAAAGCAGTGCATTAGAACTAGAGGTAAAAATCCTGGAAAGACAGAAAAAAAAATGCAGTTGTCCTTGGAGGTGCTTGTCATGTCAACCCAAGAGAAACAGCTTCTGTGTACTTTGGGGAGTCATGGCTGCCTAGTTTTTGAGAGTCTCCTGTTGGCTGTCATTTTGAATGAAAGGGCTTTGAGGGGACTAAAAACAGAAATGCAAAGCGATGATAATGAACGTTTAGCTCTGACCCTTCAAGTCACCTCTTCCTGAGTCTGCACAGATGGAGAACCCAAGGTGTGCATCAGAAGTGACAGGTGGGTTATTGGCTGCCAATGCCCCAGGGTGGGGCCGGTGGGAAATACCTACTCCCCCTGGCAAAGCAAAGCAAATCACTGGGACTATAAGAGAGGTAAGGCCCTAAAAAGATAGTGACGCAAGTCAATCAGCCATTAGAAACCATTATTATTTTGAGATATACAGTGTCATTGATTTCCTTATTTAGTTTTACTTCACGGACAGTAAAAACATGTTAAAGAGATTTCACAGATCCACTCAAGTCCAGAACACCCCTAACCTAATGAACCCTGCCATGGTCTGAGTGATAGTGTCCCCTCAACATGTAATGCTGGATTCTCATACCCAAGGTGACAATATCAAGAGGTGGGGCCTTTGGGGAAGTAATGAAGTCATGAGGGCTCTGCCCTCATAAATGGCATTAGTACCCTGATAAAAGAGGCTGAAGGTAGCTGCTTTGTCCCTTCCTCCACAGGAGGGTGCAGCAAGAAGGAGCCATCTATGAAGAACAAGCTGTCACCAGACACCAAATCTGCTTGTTCCTTGATCTTGGACTTCCCAGCCTCCAGAACTGTGAGAAATAAGTTTCTGTTGTTTATAAATTACCCAGTCTAAGGAATTTTGTTACAGTACCCTGGACAGACTAAGAGAAATTCCTATCAGATCATAAATCCATCAACTGTAAAATATCTTACCCTGGGATTTAAAAAAAACCTGTTCATAGCTATTAGGGAAAAAATATTGTAAAAATTGGTTAAATATTTAGGGTAACAAGAGCACTTGGTTTGTGGGAGAATAATTTTAATCAAACAAGCTAAAGCCATGAGTGAATGCATCGATAACCTGGCTTCTTATAAATCAAGTTTAATTAGGAAATACTTGTGTCCTAAAATGTGAAATGTAGTTTTGTTTTGTTGGTTTATCTTCTAGATAAAAAAACAAAAAACAAACACCTGTCTGTTCCTTGCTCAAAAATGAAAAAAATCATCAGTCCCAGATTACTTCCTAAAACCTGCTGTAAATAAATAACATGACATTAGACTATAGCCCAAAGAATAAAATAAATATCCATGAGTCCATACTGATATAAGCAAATCAGTGAATAAACCAAAATATGGGGGAGAATAGACAAACCTTTCATGCGTAATAAATTCATATTTACATAAATAGTTTGCCCTCAAGGAAGGGGAACATAATTCCCCGTTTCTTAAGAATGTTTAAGTCTGTGGGCTACGGGTAGTGACTTCTTTCCAAACAGTGTGGTATGGAAAGCATGTGCGTGGTGAGGAAGTAAGCTGGTAGCGGAGAAACAAACACCACCTGACCCACGTGACTGAGGTCAATATCCACGACAATGTCAGGTTGACAATGTGCACCCTTGATAGGACATAATGACAGTGGCATATCACCTGTGTGGTCTTCCTTCTCACAACCTGAAAGCCCAGCATAACCTTGAGAAAAACATCAGACAAGGCTAAACTGATGGACATTCTCCAAAATCCCTGATGAGTACTCCTCAAAGCTGTCAGGTCGTGAAGGACAATGGAACAACAAGCAATTTTTATGGCCAAGGTGAGCCTGAGGAGACATGACCCAAATGTAATGTGGGATCTTGGTTGGGACAGAAAAAGAACAAAAGGTAAAAACCAAGGAACTAGGAAGAATGGGTGGGCTTTACTCAATAGAGATGTATTCATATTGGTTCATTAATTGTGACAAACATATAATAGTGATGTAAGATATTAATTGTAGGGGAATTTGGGGGTGGGGTACATGGAAACTCACTATACTATCTCCACCACTTTTCTGTTAATCTAGAAGTAAAATAAAACGTTTATTTTTAAAAACTATTCTGGAGAATTTTTTCAGAAGAGTAATTCATATATCTGTACATTTAAATTTTAACTCAGATAATTTAGTATAAAAGGAAAATCTAAACACACGAAGCCACGACAAAGGTGTTTATGAAGGAATTCTGCAGTTCAGGTGTTTGGACTTGCTTGGTGTGTTGAGGAAAGACAAGAAACTATAAGAATTTATAAGTTTACAATATATCGGAAATCCCAAAACCATAAAAATGGCCCAGAATTATAACATCCTCGGCGTCCTTTGCAATGTCCTGGCTCTGACTGGATAGTAAGGGTTAACCTAGGTTGAAACATGATTTTTTTCTGAAAAAAATTTATGACACGAATAAGCAGATGGACTTAGAGATGGACTTTTCCATCCATATTGGAGTGATTGTAAGATTCCTGTGGGATTAGATTTACTTCTGTTAAATCCATGAATTTAAAAGTTTTTCTACATTTCATATTCCCTGGGCTTCTTCTGCTCCATCACATAATCATAGATGTAGATCCTTGGAGACTTCAAACGACTTTTGCAAAAAGCATGTAGGAAGAAATAGTCCTAGTAGGGTATCAGTCACTTTATTTGTTGAATTTATTTTACTCATGGCATTTATTGAGACAAATTCCAACACTGGGATCTTCTTTATCATATAAGACAAAAGTCATACTTCTTGTGAAAGGTTCCCATTTGGATCGTTATAAGATGCAGCTGCCTTTGAAGCCACATCCCGCCACTTTCCTTGGCATATGCAATCAGTGTTGTAACTTAAAACTCCAATTTAGTGGAAAGTTCTTAGTAAAAACTAGTCTCTGCAAAGCCAGGCTGTTCCCATAAAGGTGGCAAACACACACACACACACACACACACACACACACACACCACTGCAACACTGTATGGCTTAGAATGTAAAAGTTTAATTTTATCTTAAGTATTTGTTTTTCTCCTTTATTATTTTAGTAATCAAAGTTGGGTAAATGAAACACCAAATCAGAGACATTTTTTCTTGATGTACACATCATTAAAATGAAGGCACTATGGCATGGTTATTGGTGGTGATGGAGGATGGAGACATCTGCTTTTGAATTATCCTATCCTGGGGGAAGCTCCCTGGACAATCTTGCGAGCCATCTACACGTCTGCCTTCTCACAAAGCAGCAATAGCATCCCACAAACCATCAGAATCCCGCCGATAAACTGCTACACGGCAGGTTTCATCTCTCATTAAAGCTATAAAAACTATCCCTGGCAGACATAAACAGCAGTCGCCATGACTCCAACTGTTGCAGTCTATAACCTATTAAAAAAAAAAAAATTCTAAAGTGGGTCTTCATCTCTGTATGGTTTCTAGGAAGAAGAAATAAGAATAATTTAGGGAAAACGCCTGTGTGTTGAAAGAAGGGTGCTCCTTTTTTGAGCAAATGGCCAAAAGAACCTTTTAATAATTCAGCATCGGCCGGGCGCGGTGGCTCACGCCTGTAATCCTAGCTCTCTGGGAGGCCGAGGTGGGCGGATTGTTCTGAGCTCGGGAGTTCGAGACCAGCCTGAGCAAGAGCGAGACCTCATCTCTACCAAAAATAGAAAGAAATTAATTG
>CAUYSK010034564.1:0-19654 GCA_963575035.1 Avahi laniger
TACCTGGGACTACAGGTATGCGCCACCATGCCCGGCTAATTTTTTCTATGTAATTTTAGTTGTCCAATTAATTTTTTTCTATTTTTAGTAGAGACGGGGTCTCGCTCTTGCTCAGGCTGGTTTCGAACTCCTGAGCTCAAATAATCCGTCTGCCTCGGCCTCCCAGAGTGCTAGGATTACAGGTGTGAGCCACCACGCCCAGCCTGAGTTTCCTTTTTAATCTGGACTGAGTTAGCTGCTATGTGTATACTCAATAGAAACTCAATTATAAGACACTACTAGCTGACCATCTTTTCTCAGTCTTTACCTCTTTAGCCATTTATATTTAAAATATTTTCCAAATTGAATTGTCCCATCTGCAAACTTTGAAGCAGATAATATGCTGTAAACTGTATTTATTAGATTGTTACATGTATTGTTTGAAGTAAAATTACTTTTGACATTAATAATTGTTTATTAATTCTATGACTTATCACTAATAGTCAAAACAATGCTTTGTGATCAATCTTACATGATTATCTTAGCTTATAGAATTCAAGATGTTTTCAGCTTTTGTACATCTATACAGACATTAGCTAGATAACAGAAAATATTTTCTTGTTTACTACAACTGCATTTCATGTGAACCAAAAATAAAAAATATTAGACAACTGAGGGTTTCAAGATTGGGCAAACCTAAACTCATGCACATAAATTCCCAAAAATAATTGAGCAAAAGAACAAATGAAAAACCTAGGTTTCTTTTGCCTTTCAAAGTCTTTCACTTACAAGCCTGAAATGTAATATATATCCCTTTTTATCAGGTTGAAACTAAAGATAAAAATTTGGATCTTTTGTTTCCTTTTTAAATTCTCTCTTTTTTTTTCAGCTTGCATATTTTATCTTCAAAAAGTCAAATATTGTGAAACATTAATAACTGATCTTTACTTTCTTTTAATGGTTTCTAATTTATATAGTTTTACATATATGACACTCAGTTTTCTTAAACCATGAAAAAGAAGGAAAATTCTGTAAGGAACAGGTCTTCAGTGTTACTTAAAAGAAAAAAGGGCCTAGTCCATATTTGGATAAAAGTATATACAGTACTTTTAGCAACTTATCTTGGAAGCCTGGTCTTCATTTTGCTAATATCTTCCAGACAGATGTCTTGGGCACTACAATTAACCAACTACTATAAATTTGTCTATTAATAATTGATAAGGTTTGCAATACTCTCTGGGTTAATGTCATGCTGATTTTTCTAATATACAATGAAAAAAATGCCTATTTGCCTATTTAACCTAATGCGTTATACTTCAGTCAAGTTTTAGTCATGTAAATCTTCTCTTAACTACTTGTCTTTGGTTTCATGAACTTTGATCTTGTCAAGTTTTGGGTATTTTGTCAAATGTCCAGGGATTTTAAATGAGAACTGGTTGGACAACTGGATTTGGCATTTGTTGGATGCCAGCCATGAGTGAAGGAAGCCCTGGGGTGCCTAACGCAATATAGGACCTTGCCTTTAGATCTGGGGAGGAGCCATCTGCCAATTCTCAGGCAGAAGGTCAAAAAGTAAGGGAAAAAATATTATGCCCACTTCCCGTCCTCTCATCCTCACAATGAATATGGAGACTTTGGGGAAGACTCAAAACATCAAAATGACCGTAAAAGAATATTAAATCATGTAAAAAATTAGTACATTTTATAATCTGGTCTATGAAAATAATGTATATGAGCAAAGAGGAAAAGTCTCAGAGATTAGGTCTTATTTTATAAACCATGAAATTTGAAGAAAATGATTGCATCTCCATAAAAGGACATTACGTACATTAATAAGAATTTTCTGAGTTAGGAAGAAAGCATATATGGATAACAAAGGAGAGAAGTAGAATGAAAAAGGAATCTACAGAATTAAGCTTTACCAGAGTGATCAAAAGCAGGTTTGACACTAGAGAAAACTGAATCGACTAAGTGTAGGATAGACGTGGATAAGGGTTCTAAGAGTTCAGTTTATATAAATAAAAGAAACAACAAGGAGAAAGCAGTCATTGAAGGCAAACCACAAATTTCCAAACCTACAAATAGTAATCATTTCCCTAAATATAGGGTAAATGGATCAGAAATAATTATTAAAGAGTAGTAGAAGGAGACTTGCCAAACTTTAAAGACATGAAGTGGGTGATTTAGAGAAGTCGAGACAGCAGGTGCCATATTGCTTCTCTACCCACCGTGTGCCTTTGTGCTGCCCAGGAGGCTTCAGTCTCTCAGTTTTTGGTTTGCTTGTTCCCACACAAACATTTCCCAACGCCAGCCTAGACTGTAGGAGCCATAGGTGTCCTATGGGTCCTGGGAGATCTGCGTGACCCCGGAGTCAAGGATGTTCCAGGCAGGCTGCCTTGCAGAGAGAGGGATGAAGATGACCAGAGTGCTAGCTTTCCTCCATGCTACCCTTTTCCTGCCCTTCCCCACCCCTACCTGTGGCTGCTGAGAGAGAGACAATCCAGCCACCATACTGAGGCTTCTACAGTAAAGCAGGGCTCAAACCATTTCTTCTTAAAGTCCTACAGCAGACTAAGGGGTGCTCGGTCTGTGAGCTCCCTGCTCACTGACCCTCCCTGGTGCTGTGTGCCCAGTGGCTCCATCAGAGCATGGCACACCCTGAAGCAGAAGGACATCAAACCATGTAGGCAAATTGGGACCAGCACACTTCTCCCTGACATGGTCAAAGATTGTTCTTCAGGGACCTGAGGACAGGCCCACAGGCCGGATGTCCCACCCCTAGAATGTGATTGTGTGGCTTGGGGACATGGAGGGAAGATTCATGAACTAATCTTTGGAGGCAAGGGAGCTTGCATGGGCAGAACTGAGAGGAGAGTGCAGTGTGGGGCCCGGCTGTGGTGTACTCATGGAGCACCTCTCCCCCCTAGAAAGGCCAGGCTCTTAGCCCAGGCTGGGATCTGGGCAGGGAAGCTCCCCAGGCCACAGCGCAATCATGGGGGTTCTTAGCTAGTTTGAGCTCCTGCCTGCTGGCAGACATTGAAGGGAAACCGCAGAGAAGGGCAGTGAGGAGAGCAGTGAAATCCATCCTGACAGTCAGATTGTGAATTTCAGATGGCCCTGTCTCCACAAACAGGCTTTCTGGTTGTGTGGGGCCATTTCAGCCTCTCCCTGGTGACTTTCCCCAGAAGCCGGGAGTGGACCTTTGACCCCTGTTGAAACAGCTACATTGCCAGCTTTTGTGGAGCCTGAGAGCAGGCTCCGCAGCTCTGCTCAGCCTTACTCCCCCACCTGCCTCTGTTGCAGTGAAAAATAAGGACTCACCTGGAAGTTCCAGGACCCCACCAACCACCTGGGGCCTTTGAGTGTTTCTCCTGAGAAACTAGAGCTGGTCACATTCCCAGAAATAACACTGCAGCTTGTGCCTTCTGGCAAGCAACACCTACCGACAGGTAGGTCAATCTGCACAGCCCTTTACAGCATCTATTGACTTGATCATACAGAGTGAAATTGATTCTCACCCGCAAGCAACACCTACTGTCTCTGAGATTAAACTGGGCATACCAATAAAATTCACACTGTTAAGAAGACCACAGAGCTGAGAAAGAGAAAGTATTTCAAAGACCTCCATCATCCCTCACAAAGAGAGACAGGGAATCTGCCCAATCACATAGTTCATCATTGCTATAGCCTACAAACAACTAGCAACTGAGAAAACCACCACACTAGGGATTTCTATAACCATGGCATCCATCCAGAAACTACAGCATCATCAAAGTGTCTGGGTTTGGGGTTGGTAATCTTGTCTGTTCTTGGTTCTTGCTGTGCTCTTGGCTGAAGAACGACCAGCCATACCAAAAGCCATGTTTATTGAGGAAGGACAAAATAGGTTTATTGGGCAAGAGCAAGATATAGGTTTACAGAGTAAGAGCAAGATACGTTTGCCACAGACCAGCAAATAGACCCCTTTGTCATAATGAAAGGGCTCTGATTATGGCCTGGGGTCCTGTTATATACTGTCCAGATTCAGCTCTCTTCATGGTTCAGATGTCACCATGGAGCTACTTTGATGGACAGTTAAAAACATGATAATTGGCCTTAAGTTACTCCAGGTCATTTTCCAAATCCTACTGTGACTAGGCTGCCTAGCCTGCAGGCTGGGGATTGCCTGAATTATTTTGCAGATTAGCAGGTGCTCCTCTTTCCCCCAGGTGTGGCAGTTGCTCGGGGTAGTATTAAGGTGGGGCAACATGAAGATGGAGGCCGCCATTGTCCTTCTTTCCAGATGGGGCAATTAATAAAGGCAACACCAAGGGAAAACACTCACTTTTGTCCCCTAGGAGAGTCTCAGGGGTCCATTGCTATCTACCTAACAAAACCACCCACAAGAAAAGCCTGAGTTTTTACCCAACATATGCTACAAACACACCTGTACAAGTGAGAGGTGAGGAAAAAGCCCCATCTAAATAAAAGAAAACCCCAAAATAAGAAGCAATAGCTGCTCCAGATGAGAAGTTATCAGTGAAAGAACTCCAGAACTATGAAAAGTCAGATTGAAAGGACACCCCCAAAAGGGAATACCAGTTCTCTAACAATGGATGCCACTGAAAATGAAAATATTGTAATTGTAGGTAGATAGTGAGGGGTTCTGGGTCTCTTAGCAATGAAGTGGGTGCTGTTGCCTTGGTGCAATTGTCCTATTTGGGAAGAAGAATGAGAGTGGGCCCCAGACCCCCATCTTGGTCTAGCCCCACCCTAATTCTTTCCCTAGCAACTGCAATACCTGGGGAAGTAGGGGATACCCTATGAATTGGCCAATCATAACTTAGAGTGCCAGCTACCAAAGAATGCAGAGGACTCTCTAGCCCATGAACCAAACAGCATAGGTACCACCATAGTCTACAAATTGACCTAGAACAACCCGCATGTGTCATAAGTAATGCAACTTCTAACTTTCCAATCAAAGTGACTCCATGGTGAATCTGAGCCACTAGGGAGGTCCCAATTTGGGCACTATAAAACAAGACACAGATCATAACCAAGTCCCTCTTTTTGGCCCTTTCTCTGGCTCTCCCTTTGCTGCAACAATGGGTCTGGTCGTCATCTGTGGTACATGTATCATGCTTTGTAAACCTATATCTGTCCCTTGCTCTATAATCCCATCTTTCTCTCTCAATAAACCTCATTTTCATGCTGCCTTACTTTGATGTGTCTGGTCATTCTTTAGCCATGAGAGCACTAAAAACCAACATTTCAGACTAGAACCTGACATAGTGACCAATAAAGAATTCCAAAAATGGATTCTAAGGAAGCTCAAGAAAAATCCAAGAGAAAATGGAAAACCAACTCAAAGAAATCAGAAAAAACAATTCAGGAAACGAATGAAAAACTCACTGAAGAGATCAACATATAAAAAAACCAAATGTAACTTCTGGAAATGAGAAATTCATTTAAGGAAATATAAAACATAGTGGGAAGTTTTAAGAATAGACTAGACGAGGCAGAATAAAGAATCTCAGAGCTTAAAGACAATACTTTTGAATTAATCCAGTAAAAAAAAAAAACACAGAATTAAGAGGAATGAACAAAGCCTACAAGAAATATGGGATTATGTAAAACAGCCTAATGTAAGAATCATATGCATCTCTGAGGGTAAAGAAGAAAACACAAAAGGGCTGAAAAACCTATTTGAGGGAATAACCAAGGAAAACTTCCCTGATCTTGCTACAGATTTAGACATCCAAGTACAAGAAACTCAATGAACACCTGGGAGGTTCATTGCAAAGAGGCAATCTGCAAGACAGATAATCATCAGAATGGCCAAAGTCAACATGAAGGAGGAACTCCTGTGAGCTGTGAGGTGAAAACATCAAGTAACTTACAAAGGAAAACCCATCAGGCTAAGTGAAAACTTCTCTACTGAGACCTCACAAACCAGAAGGGATTGGGGTTCCATCTTCAGTCTACTTAAACAGAACAACTGGCAGCCTAGAATTTTGTATCCTACAAAACTAACTTTCACACATGAAAGAGAAATGAAGTCTTTTCCAGACATGCAAACACTGAAGGAATTTGTCAAGGCCAGATCTCCCCTGAAGGAAATACTCAGATCTGCATTATACGTGAATCAGCACAAAAGTCACCCATCAATGTAAAACCACCCAAAGCTAAAGCTCAAAGCTCATATAAAACAATAACACAAGAGGTAAAACAAAATAATGTACTGCACAACAGGATGAACAGAATAGCATCCCACATATCAATTCTATCAATCAATGTGAAGGGTTTGAATTACCCACTCAAGAGACATAGGCTGGCTGAATGGACAAGAAAATACAAGCCAAGTACCTGCTGTTTTCAGGAAACACATCTAACCCACAAGGATTCATACATACTCAAGGTGAAGGGATGGAAAAAATATTCCATGTAAATGGAAACCAAATCAGTAGCATTCCTGTACACCAATAATATTCAAGCTCAGAGTCAAATCAAAGACTTGGTACCATTCACGATAGTTACAAAGAAAATAAAATACCTAGGAATATACTTAACTAAGGAGGTGAAAGATCTCTACATAAAGAACTATGAAACACTGAAGAAAGAAATTGCTGATTATACAAAGAAATGGGAAAACATAGGAATTTTGTGCTCATGGATTGGTAGAATCAACTTTGGTAAAATTTCCATACTTCCCAAAGTGATTTACAGATTCAATGCAATCCCCATCAAAATAAAAATGTCATATTTCACAGATCTAGAAAAAATAATTCTGCGCTTCATTTTGAACCAGAACAGAGCCTGAATAGCCAAAGTAATCTTAAGTAAAAGAAACAAATCTGGAGGCATCACGTTATCAGACTTCAAATTATACTACATGACTATAGTAGCCAAAACAACTTGGTATTAGGACAAAAATGGAGACATAGACTAACAGAGAGCTGAACAGACAACCCAGATATAAAACTGTTCCCATACAGCCAACTGATCTTTGACAAAGCAGAACACATTATACACTGTGGAAAAGAATCCCTATTCAATAAATGGTGCTGGGACAACTGGACAGATACATGCAGAAGAATAAAACAGGATCCGTATCTCTTACCATGCAGCAAAATTATTAATAATTTAAGATGTGTAAAAGACTTAAATGTAAGACATGAAAGCTTAAGAACTCCAGAATAACATGTTGGAATAACTCTTCCAGATATCATCCTAGAGAAAGAATTTATGAAGAAGACCCTAATGGCAATCACAGAAACAACAAATATAAATATTAAATAAATGGGACTCAATTAAATTAAAAAGCTTCTGCACAGCCAAGGAAATTAATCAACAGAGTGAATAGACGACTATGGAATGGGAGAAAATATTTGCAAGCTGTACATCTGATAAAGGGCTAATAATAAGAACCTACAAAGCATTCAAGCAAATCAGCAAGAAAAAAAATTAAAAAGTGGGCAAAAGATATAACCAAAGCTTTTCAAAAGAAGATAGACAAATGGCTAATAAACAGATGAAAAATGCTTAACATTACTAATTATCAGAGAAATGAAAATTAAAAGCACAATGAGATATCACCTTACTCCAGTCAGAATGGCCTTTGATAAAAAGTCCAAAGACAATAGATGCTGGTGTGGATATAGATACACTGTTTTTGGGACTGCAAATTAATACAACCTCTGTGGAAAACAGTATGAAGATTCCTCAAAGAACTAAAAGTAGACTTGTCATTCAATCCAGCAATTACATAGTTGGGTATTTACCCAAAGGAAAAGAAGTCATTTTCTCAAAAAGACACTGCACTCAAATGTTTATCACAGCACAATTCACAATTGCAGAGATATCAAATGAAACCAAATACTCATCAATTCATGAGTGGATTAATAAAATGTGGTATATATACCACAACAATATGGTGGAACAGGAGACCATTATCCTAAGTGAGGTATCTTAACAGTGGAAAAACAAACTCCACGTGTACTCACTATTAAATTGGAACTAACTGATTAGCACACATGTACATATAGGGAAGTATAACTCAATGGAAATCAAACAGGGAGGTGGGAGGAAGAGGGGATGGGCTAAAACCTACCTAACGGGTTCAATGAACTTTGTCCTGGTGGCAAGCACACTTATAACCCTGACACAAGGCATTGCAAAAGTGATCCTTATAACCAAAAATATTTGTACCCCTGTAATACTTTGAGATAAAAAAAATTGATTATAGTCCCATAAACTAGTAATAAACTATTAGGAAATTTACATTTAAAAAAATACATGAACCGATATTAACATTTTAATAAACCATACAACACTGTTAACTAAAATGTGATAAAGTAAAAATGAATGATAAATGATTTATAAATAAAATAAACATAGAAAATACTTTCCTCTCCATACTACATATTATATATATTTATATCACACAATTATCAGAAAATTACAAAAAAAAATTAACAATTAAAACACAATTTAAAAAAATTCTTGAAACCAGAAGAAAAAGTATTAAAGAGGCAAGTGTTTTAACAGTTTAATATCTTTTTCTTAGTATGGCTGAAGATAAGGAAAATCTCTTTATTTCGGGTTTCACATCTACCATCGCGTATTTTCTGATATTTATCATTATATATAAAAAAAAATATATTGCATCCCTCTATTTCCCTCATATACATAGCTCTTCACCATAGATTCATAGGAAAAATTCTTAGTTCCTGTGTTTTAACCTTCAGTTTCACTCTCGAGCACTGTAAGTGCAAATAGGTTATTTGAGAACTAAGTCTGGAACCTGAGCCAGAGAGGGGGATAAGACAGAGAAGAAAAAGAATTCATGATAGGATTTATTGATGAGATGCTACCTCTCTGGGTAAATGAGACTTAGACCTGTTGGGGACTATAGGGAGACAACATAGACAACATACCATTTCTTGGAATCGTCCCACTCAAGGAATGAGGAAGCTGGGGTGTTTGACCTTTAAATGTCATTTATCAAGGGCCAAAGATGCTGGGTTTGGGAAGTAGTTACCTCCCTTGAGCTATTGACCTGCCCGTTGCTGAGAGAAAACCCTTGGATGAAGAGTCACAGGTGCAAGTATACTAATGGTGGGTGCTCAGGGGGTGTAAGCAGAGCACCTACAGTACGGTCACTTCCACCCCCACCTCCAATGATGAGTCACTTTGCCCAAAATCATTCTGATGGGGTAAGCAAATTGGCATTAGTAATACAGTATCTGAGTCATAATTAAATACCATGGCTAGTGAAATATTATTCTTGGAAAAGATGAGCTGCTGAATGTCTCAAAATTATGAAACAGGTCAATACGATTAATAGAGAAAGGTTTTTCTTTGGACAAGGGTGAAATGCAAAAGTGAGAAGACATATTAAAGTAGAAAGGTAAAATTAAATGATAAAATTTTATAACCTATTTATATGGAATGCAATAAATATATAGTGTTTCAAGTAAAATGTAAATTGTTTCAAATTACACCTAGGTTCAATTTTGGAACACTGACTTATAATGGAAATTTAAGGGACTTTGCATTTAAGACAGCTATTTTAGAACATAAATTCTAGATTTTTAAAGAAGTATTTCTCTCTACTTGTTGGAAAAGTAGAGCATTTATTTATCTATATTTGAGTATAAAATACATGTTTAAGTAAATATCAGTAGTATATGTTTCACAGTTCCTTAGTCAATTGGTCAATTTCAAGTCCAGGGTAAAAGGCTGTCTATATTTCACCCAACCCTGAAGATTTTTCAGGTTAGATAGCATAAAACACAATTTGTATAATCCCAAGACTCTGAATGATTGTTTAAAAAAAAAAAAAAAAAGCTGCATTCTGTTTTTTCTGCCATTCAAGAAAGTATCATGGACTTCAATTGAATGACAGTGATATAGTTACAGAAATAAATTTTTTCAAAATGCACTCTCTTGTTGTTTGTTCTATTAGTCTCAAAATAACCTGCAGCATCTCTCATATCTTGTCAGCATTCTGTTGTTCAGATCCGCTGTTCTAGAGTTAACTTCTTATTGCTATGCTTAGTGTTACTGTTTTGAATCCTGAAAGAACAGGTATTTAGTCTTAATCACACTCAACATTTTTTGTTTTTTATCCATCTTTGCTTACATGATTAATCTTTTATTTTTATCTTTTCCAACTTCCCTTTTCCTTGATTAATTTTCTTTAACAGAATGATGTAGCAGGGTGAATCAGGCGATAAATAGACATTATTCAATTTTACTATTATTGAAACATGAACAGCTGTCACATTTCTGGACTCCCGATTGTGATTAAAATTGCATTTGCAGCACATTTCTTTTTTTAATATGCTTGCTCTGACAACTCTGGATTTTTTCTTGGAAGAAAAATCCACCATGCAAAGTTGCTGAGCCTGGCTTAATTCCAACTTCAGTATTCTAATTGGACAACATTTGTCTTCTAACGAGATTTATTTTATCATTTTAAAAGTTTTGCAATTTTGCAAGTTGCTGTGATGTTTAGACTCAGATTCAGAATTTTATCTGTCTAGAAATTAACATTTGCTTTCTTGAAGGAAATTATTTCAAAGGTTACATGGAAGACAATATTTTTATTTTCATTCATAGCATAGTAAATCTTGATTTAAAACGAAAAAAACTCCTGAGTCTTTCCCCTCCATGAGGCCTGAGCCCCTGGTGCTAATCAACGCCTGAGGTCTGATCAAGCAGCACAGGTGGTTAAAACTCCAGCTTCCGCATCCTCATCAGTGAGTGAATGAATCATGTTCTCTGTTACCAGGCCCAGAGTCCACCCTCTTCAAGACTGTTGATACTAAATCTGCTATTTCTCCAATTCCTGTTTCCATCAGTTGAAGACTGAAAGGTAAGCCCTTGGTCCATTGATTTTTGCCACATTAGTCATCCATAATGTCTGAAAATGGTTATGGCAGTGCTGTCCAATATACATGGAATTTGAGCCACATACATAGTTTTACATTTTCTAATAGCCGCATTTAAAACAAGTAAAAAGAAACTGGGGTGAAATTAATGTTAATAATACTTTATTTAATCTGATATATCCAAATATTACCATTTCAATATACAATTAATATAAAATAATGTATATGATATTGTAAATACCTTTTATTCATGCTAGATATTTGAACTCTGGAGTGTATTTTATATTAATGGCACATCTTAATTCAGAGTAGCCATGTTTTAAGCATTCAATAGCCACATGTGGCTAATGGATACCACATGGAACAATGCAGCCCATTAGGAACATGACATTTCTTCCCAATCTGTTTTTTGTATTTTGCCTAGATTTCAGAGATTAAAGGGATAGATTTACAATACTCGGACTTTGCGTGTTGGTTGCTGGGTGTGATTTAAGTTCTACCAATGAGAGGTGCTAGTATGAGACTTTGAACGTGGGAGTGAGTCTGAGGCCAACTTTCTTCTGCTGTGGCAACTGTCAGGAATACCACAGCAGATATGGGGAGTGTGGAATTCCGTGTCTGGTCACCTCCTCTGTGGGGCTGAGGCATGGGAGGTAGGCGACTGGTGGGAGCTGCAGCGGAAGCCTCCCGATCTTTCCTTCCAGTTGCCTTGGGCTCCTGCGATGTTTTCCCAATGTCTGGTTTTCTTTCACCCTATTCTTTCTTCCTTTGCATAATGCCTATTTCAAGAGACAGCTCAGGAAATATCTTTTCCAGGATATATTTCCTGACCTCACTCACTCTCTCACTAACATATGCTTACTTCTTTCCTATGTACTCATCACACTGTTCTATAGTTGTCTAACTTTTCTGTCTTATTTATGGCAGAGATAGTTTCTTTATTAGTGCTGTTTTTTCTTTTTTTTACTATTTACTTAATATCCAGATCATTGTAGGTTCTCAGTAAATGTTTATTAAATAGGTGACTGAAAGATGGGAACAATAATAATGGATAGAGTATTTTGAGGTAGAGATAGGACAATTCTAGGGCATGTGACACAAAAGGACTTCTGCAATGTGGGAACTCTTGGCAATTGGTGCACAGGCTGTGTATCTTACGTCCTTGGGGGAAAATATGCAGAAGTGTAAACAAAGGAGCATCAAGTGGTTCCAAACATTTGCTTTATGAATTTGAGCAATGTACAAGGCTGCTTTTATGGAATACACAGTAGGAGTCTAATGAGTCCTTATTGACAACTTAACTGAATAAGTAAATGAAGAATATTTATATGATCTTGACATTTCTGCCATAAACCTTTCATTCCAGCTAATACATGCTTCGTCTTTTCTAACTTATGACATTGATTTTGTACCTAGATGGGTCTCAAAAGAGAAAAACTGTCCAACCATTTGTTAAAAGAAATATGCTTTTCTGCCTTTTGGTTATAGCTTCCAAATTTAATTAGCCCCAAAGAGGTACAAGTCTAGAAAGGAACAGTCTTATTTTTAAGGAATGGTAATATAAACATTGCTTTCAGGATCCAATCACTTCATGGACTACCTTTTCCCTTTGTTTTGGTCCCCTGAATTTATCACAAAAGAGGCTTTCTATTAATATATAGTTCATCATGCAGAGGAAGCCACATCTTTCAGGAAGTGCCTTTAAATTTCTTTTTGGTTGTTTTTGTGTTATTCTCTCCTTGCACAAGCAAATTGTCTGCAGGATTGATTTGCAAATTTATTCACAATTTCTGGAATTGAGACAAAAATGAGATGATAATGGGATATGAGAAATGAAGTTTCAAGTTTAGGAGATTTAATTAAAGATTAAAGATTTATATTATGAATTTTGACCTTGAAGAGAGATTTTCTTGAAACTATGTCTTAGGATAAAAAGTTAAAAATTGTTTTGAGTTGTATAGAAATCCTATAATCATATGCTCGCTCAGCTCCTACTCACTACTGATTGCTATTATAGTTGGAGTAAAATTTCCAGCAGGAAAAATAATGGTGAGGAGAAGGCAAAAAAAAAAAAATCTTGGATAATTCATATGGCACTAAAATTGGAGCCATAATGAGAATTTGTTGGAATATTCACATCCCTTTCCTCATATAAAAGCTTGGAATGTCTTTTTGGAATCTGATTTTTGGCTATATCCTTCCTTTCCTTATTTTGTCTCAAATATTGAACTCCCTCCTTTCCTTTTCACAGAAAATGCTGATTATTTTTCTTTGAAGTTCTTTAGTTCTCCCTGCCCAATTCACTGTGGGATAGAATCCAGTTTTATCCTCATAATTCTTACCATGAAATTAGCACAAGGCCTGTAGTAGATATTCTAATAATTTATCATAAGGGAAATATCCAGAGATAGATGATAAAAATTTTAAAGAATTTTAATAAAACTTCTTCCTATTACTTATTATAATGCATTAATAAACAGAACTAAGATGATAGTTTTCACGTCCTTTCATGCCTTTATTACTGAGAATCTCAGTGACTATGTCTTCAGAATTTCTCTTGATTAGATGAGGGACCTATATTGCCCAGTCCTCCCTACCTACCGATGCCCATAGTAACACCTTTTTTTTTTTTTTTTTGGTAAAGGACCAAAATTTTCCACAGGGGGATTTGTTAAATAATAATGTGTCTGAGGAACATTAGTGGGTATTACACGAAAGAAGGATTCTTGCTGCATCCAAGTTGGGTAAATGCTCTGGCATATATACTTGTGGTGATTAATTTTATGTGTCAACTTGACTGAGCCATGAGGTACCCAGACAACTGGTGAAACATTATTCTAGGTATGTCTATGAGAGTGTTTCAGGATGAGATTAACATTTGAAGCCAAAAACTAAGAAGAGCAGATTGTCCTTCCTGTTGTGGGTAGGCCTTATCCAATCCATGGAAGATATGAATCAAACCAGAACTCCAACTTCCTGACTGCTCAAACTAGACATTGGCCTTTTCTGGTCTTCAGACTTAGACTGACACATTGGTTCTTCAGGGATCTCAAGCCTACTGGCTTGGAACTCTAAAATTGGCTCTCATGTTTCACCACCTTGCTGACTGTAGATCTTGGAAATTCTAAGCCTCCATAATTGTGTGGACCAATTCCTCATAATAAATCTTAGATAGATAGGTAGATATCTCCAATTAGTTTTGTTTCTCTGGGGAACCCTGACTAACATAGTACTGAAGGACTTTTCAGAGATTTTAGTATGCTGACATGCAATGAAATTCTCTAAAATGAGAGAGAGTGTTAAGTATTTCTCCAACTTGTTTAACCATAGAATGATAAAAGGGTCTTACTTTTTGCTTTTTTTGTTTTTGTTTTTAAGTTTTTCAACAGAAACTACTGGTATACCACAAACACTTTTTTCCCCAACCACTTAAAAAATATATTTTATATACACAAGGGAAATAAATATAGCTTCTATTTTCCAAAATATTCAGACAACATTAATCCTCAATTCTGGAATAATCTAAGCAATTCTTTTTTTTATTTCAAAATTTTATGGGGGTATGTATGTTTTGGTTACATAATTTGCTCTTGTACAGTTTGAGTAGAAATTATAAGTGTACCCTTCAGTTAGTGTGCATTGTACCTATTAGATGTGAATTTACCCCTCCCTCCTCCCACTTACTTGATTTCCCTTGAATTTTACTTCCGTATGTGCACGTAAGTGTTGATCAATTAGTTCCAATTTAGTATTGAGTACATGTGGTGTTTGTTTTTCCATTCTTGAGATACTTCACTAAGAATAACGGCCTCCAGTTCCATCCTGGTTGTTACAAAAGGTACTACATCACCATTTTTTTTTTTTATGGCTGAGTAGTGCTCCACGGTATACATGTACCACATTTTATTAATCCACTCATGTACTGATAGGCACTTGGGTTGATACCACATTTTTATAATTATGAATTATGCTGCTATAAACATTCATGTGCAAGTATCTTTTTCATAAAATGTCTTTTTTTTCCTTTGGGGAAATACCTAGTAGTGGGATTGCTGGATCAAATCGTAGGTCTACTTTCCATAGAAGTTGTACTAGTTTGCAGTCCCACCTTTCTTTTTGCGTCCTCACCAGCATCTGTTGTTTTGGGACTTTTTGATAAAAGCCATAATCTAAGCAGTTCTTTAAGAGTCTGCTATATTTATAAAGGAATTTCACCACAGGGATAAGTCTGATTTTTCTTTTGTCAGGAGAAAAAATGATGAGATCTTATTATTTTATATTATCTATATTCATGGAAGCAAATGGAGAAGCCACATCAGGAATTATCTCTTACAATTTCATCTTTCCCCTAGAAGTACTACCTTCTACCGTTTCACTCTGGTTTTGTCCAATAAAGCAGCCATCACCTAGGTGTTCTAGTGTGAATAAGTTTAAAACAAAATTATACCAACATACCCAACCTTAGCAATCCTCAAAGCAAAGGTCAGAAAGTCTGTCTTCACTGCTTTTGGAAGTGCAAGGATCACAAAGAAGACACCACTAATGGTCTGAGCTGCCCCCAGTCCAAACCACATGTGGGAGAGATTCAAAACAAAAGGCAAAACCTCACATCTACGAACTGCCAGTGTCTACATGCTTTTACACAAAGGCCAACAGACAATAATGGTATTTTCTTATCTTTTGCTTTTAAAACATTTCAGGATCACATCACATTGGCCAATTATAAACAAAATGGCTGGTGAATGAGTCTGCAAAATATCTATGGGTTTCACTGCTCTGCAATCTAGAAAATAGCTTAGAAGCTGGGGGATAGAACCGAGTTCAAAAAACAGTATGTGGTATACCTTAATTGCACTAGTGGTGTTAACAAGAACTCTGTATGACACAGGACACAGTTGCATTGAGCTGGAATGGCTATGCAGTGTTAGAGGGCGCCAGGGAGGAAAAAGCAAAATGTGTTCCTTATGCCACTAATTGGTATAATCAGTTATCAGAAAGATTCACACAAATCAATGGTTCTTAAACTATGGTTCCTGGCGGTGCAGCAACATCACCTGGGAATTTTTAGAAATGCAAAATCTTGGGCCACACTCCAAGTTCTGACAAATTGAATCAGAAACTCCAGGGATGGGCCTAGAAATATGTGTGTTTTAATAAGCTCTCTAGATTGTTCTGATGCACATGAAATTTTGAGAACCACCGGGTGTAAAGTTTTCAAAAGGAGTATTTTATGAGTATTACTTTGATTCTAGGAAGGGTAAAGAATGCTTGAAGCTTTATAACTTCTTACTAGAGGCTAAAATGACATGAGATTCTGTCCAGGAATATCTGGGTAGGGCTGAGAAATTAAAAGGAAACGAGCCAGCTAAACTTTGCATTTCGCAGAATATTAGTGTAGGAGTAGAAAGACTGGTGCCTGAGTTACTGAAAAATGAATTGGCACTCTCGATAAAAAGGTATCATAAGAAAGTAGTTTAAATGATTCTAGTTTTTATATACATATTCCATTTAAAAATGGATATGGTATGGAACATAGATATGGATTAAGTCACTTGAAAGACCAGTCCAGTTCTGTAGGATTCTTCAAAATTCATGCATCCCAAGCAAGAGTGCAGAGTCTCAGGCAGCTCCTCTTCTATCTCTGTTTGATCCACAATAAGCTTTTTTGAGTTAAACTTTCATCAATTTATGAATAACACCTTGCACTGAGGGACCATGGGTATGTGCAGATGAGCTTTACAGACACACTAAGAATAATTACGGTAAACTTTATTGTTTCCAAAAGGGGGTCTCCATCTTACCTTCCCCAACTCTAATTTAAAAAATTGTTCAAAAAAATAGTAGAAGCAGTTATCAGCTGACAAAGCTGAGAGAGTTTGAACTCTTACCATGTACAAAGTAAAAACAGGTTTTCACATTGTCTTTTTTAATTTAAATATTGCTTCTGTATAAGATTTTTCCAAGTCATCTAGCAGGTAGCATGAGGGCAAAGTTACTCTAGCAGACACTCTTCCCTCGGGATTGAAAGAAATAACTTCTGAAACCAGGCATTTCTTAGCAAATCATATAAAAACCTCACTGGAGATTTTTGCTGCCAGGAGAAAGATTTTAAGTATTCACTGATGGAACCTCTAAGACAATAAAGAGTGCCAGATGCATCAGATTATGTTTTAAAACTGCTGATGTTCACATTTAGCCTAAACATGCTTTATCCGATCTTGAAAAACTAATGTAGTGCTACATTCTTGTTTGTGAGGTAATGTCATTTTGGAGAGATTTTCTTTTCTGTAAAGAAGAAAAACAAAAATAAAGAGAACATTCTAATTTATGTAGCAAAGAAGTAGGAAAGGGTATGCGTGTTGGGGAGGGGTTAAAAAGTAGGTGGAGGAGAAGGGGAAGAGAGGGAGGGAGAAAGAGAGACATAAAAGGGGGGAGAGAGAGAAAAAGAGATGGGGAGAAAGAGAACACATGCTCCTTATTATGAAGGACAAGAGAGTTAAGTCTAATAATTATATGTAATTTTATGTATATTAATCCTAAAATTGAATATCCTCTATTATTCTGAGCAAAAGTAAACAAAGGAAGATACTGAATTTTTGTCATAAATCATGTGTTTCACAAGTTGCTGTTATTAAAATGCTATAGATACAGGGAAATTTGGGAACAATGGTATTGTACATCTTGATTTTGGTACTGGTTATATGACTACATGCATTTGTCAAAACTTACACAATATACTCTAAGAAGTGTAAATGTTATTCTAGTAAATTAGACTTTAATAAAAAATGCTAAATACATTTTAGACTGCTAAGAGATATGCATCATTGTTCTGAGCATCTCAGCAGTTAACTGTCACTAAAACATTAATTGCATAATTTATTGAATTGAGTAGTATAAGAAACATGTCAAAAATTAATGCTAAGATCTAGAACATCTATTAGAAAGTTACATTGAAATAAAGCAATGCAAGTAGTTTAACTTAGCATGGGATATAAATGGAAAGTTTTCATTTAACTTCTTTGAATTTTATTCTTCATGGTCCTCCAAAAAGCTAGATTCACTTTCACATTTAAAAAGAGGCAGACAAGATGACATTGGCAATCTTCTTCACAATCATTTTTACACATTTTACTTAAATGGTCTATTTCTGTGATATGAATAATCAATTATTTTCCATGAATGTATGCACAGACTTTTATATAGGTGCCTAAATGTAGGGGAATATGCATTAACCAGGTGGCGTAAAATGATCTTAAGTCAATTTCTCTTTTACAATATACAATTAATGATTTTGGATTTTTATTTTTGCTTCCACATTATGCTTTATTAAACATCTTAATAAAGTCTATTTTTAAACCTGATCGTTAAAAAGGATTTTTAACATGGCTTTTTCCAATCTCTTTAAACTTTGGATTCCGTCTTCTCCTAGCCAACCATTTTAACCTCCTAATGGGTCCCTTACTTTTCCCTGTTAAATCTTAACAACCTATTACTAGCTCTAGGCTGGTCTGGCTTTCTGTACAAGCATATGCTGTCTTTGAAATCATAAGTGCATAAGGGCTTTTTTGGGTCAGATAAGGGCCATGGGGTACAGCCAAATTAACTGGAAATGTTCATATCTAAAAGAAATCTGCAATGAAGGCTTATTATGGAGAGAATGATGAGGTGAGAAACCAGTGAGGTTTGTGTGTAGCTTACTGTATTTGCTGTTTGACAAAGGCATCCTTTAAAAATAAAAACCCACTTTTCACTTAAAAGGAATGAATTGCATCATACCCCCATTTTTCCTTCCCACTCCATTTTATATACTTGTCTCAATACATTGGCCCAAACTAATGAGTTTCTTGATCCAATATAGGAGACTTTTACTCCATTCATTTGCAAAATCCCTGAAAGAAAAAGAAAAACAAAACTTGTTGTAATGAAGTCCATAATTTCTTTAATTTACCACTTTATTTAAAGACGGATAAGTCTTCAAGAGACTTTGAAATAAATTGAAATTGAAGTTTTTCAGTGAATAGAATTATTTTATATAAATCACCACAATAGGTTACCCTATTATTTGAGAATACATAACTTTCTTACTATGCAATTCAATGTCAAGCTTATCATAATCAAACTGGTACTAAAACATGGGTTATATAAGATCGCTGAACATGTAGAATAAAGTTTTAAGCAATGTCCAGTTAATAGTAGACATCTTGAAAGAGGTGAGAAATTAGAGTGGATGGAGTTAGAGAAAGCTAGTTCTGAGAAGATATTTGTATGTCAGTTTGCAAACTCATCTAGTAAAACTTCACATCCTTACTACGTAGCTACAACTACACATTGAAGCAAATCCATTGATTTTAGGCACACAGACTTCATTTTCCTCACTTCAGATTTTTGTTAGGCTGTTTTTTGTGACCGCTCTGTCCACAATTATACTAGTTGAACCTGGTATAATTGACAAGAGTTTAAGGTGTTTGAGGAACCAGTAAAGAATGGAAAGTAGACTGAATTAGGGATTCAGATATGAAAAAAGGTGGTTACACCTATTAGGAAAATGAGAAATTGGAAGATTGTAGGCAACCAGTATGACTTTTTCACTAATTGGAAATAGAAAAGGAGGAAGGTTTCCTTTATGTTATGGTCACTCCACAAAAGCAAAATCTGGTTCACGTCTCATGACTGATGATACCACACATACACACCTAGAGAGTATGAAAAGGTGTGTTACTGACAGAATTGAGGTCTCTGGGGTGAGCAGGACAGCTTCTTAAGCAGGTCCTAAATGGCTTGAGAGAGCTTGGGTAGGAGAC
>CAUYSK010034565.1:0-19971 GCA_963575035.1 Avahi laniger
TTCCAGGTGACATTCTAGGCACTGGGGACACAGCAGCAAATGAGAGACAAAAATCCCTGATCTGGTAGAGCCACCTCTCTAGAGAGAGAGACAGGTAAATGAGTGTAAGTTAGGTCACGATTGGTGCTAAGAAGGATAAAGCACTTTAAGGAAAGAGAACGGGATGGTGAGGTGGGGGTGTCATCTTTGATGGGGGGCCAGGGAAGTTCTGGGCGAGCAGACCCTGAATGAGGGGGAGGAAACCACGTGGCATCTAGAGAGTCGCTCTGGGCAGAGGCCCCGGCAAGCACAAAGCTGCGGGGTGCGGACACGCTGGGTTTGCTCCGGGAACAGGAGGGCAGAGACCGGGAGGGCGTGAGGTCGGTCCCCACGGCGCGTGATCCTGCAGGGCCTGTGGCCGTGGGGGTGACTTTGGGCACTTCTCTGACCAGGTGAGGAGCCACGGAGGGCTTTGACAGTCCCAACTGTTCTTTTAATACGTCACCTTCCCAGCACCGCGCCTTCCACCCTGCCGCCGTGGAGAAAAGCTGGGCAGCGGGGCGGGGTTTCCTCCCGGGTTGCTCGGCTCCTGCGGGAATGGCGCTGGCCGTCGGGAGGAGCGCAGAGCCCCACTCGATGCCACTGGCCGCGAGGGTGGCCACGATTCTCCAGTGAAAACCCAGCCCTGGGCTGTTTGTGTGCCTGGGTGACCTACCTGTGGGGAGAGTGGTCTGTGAGCACAGGGGACCCCCAGAGGCCTCGCATCCGGCGAGAGAAGTAAGAAGGGGATTCCGTCCTAGCTTGAAGGGGCCAAGGTCCCTCCCCTGCTTCCTGCCTTCTTCTGAGCCTGAGACTCAGAGGGACGACGGTCTCAGGACCTGGGGTGGGGGACAGAGTTACGGCTCAATGTCTCAGTTAACTCCCACGACAAACCTTGCAGGGAGCCCCAGTGTCATCCCCGTTTTCCAAAGGGGAAACTGAGGCTTGAGATTTAGCTGGTGGGGTGTCGTGCCCAACATCAGCTGGGGAGCAAGTGGTGAAGCTCAGATTTGAAGCTACACATGGCAGCGAGGTGACCAAAGTTCTCTCCAAGACCACAGATGTGAATCACCCACAACCACCCGCCATGGTTGAGCACCAACTAGATGTCATCTCATTTAATCCTCATGACAACCCTGAGAGGTGGGCTGCCACTGTCCCCATTTTACAGATGAGGAAACTAAGTTCCTGAGAGGTTAAATGAACTTGCCCAAGGTCACACAGCCAGTAGGTGGCAGCCCCAGCCCTTGCACCCATGCTGGGGGTACTGGCAGCACAGGATCTATGCCTGTGGATGAGATCTGCCGCACCTGCCTTTGTATTTCATGTGAGTTTCACTTCGCGTTTCTATTTGGCTGAAACAAGCACACCCCGAGCTCCTGCTGGCGGGAGAGGCTGAGATGGATCCTTAGTTTTGAAGAGGGTTTCCCCAGATGTCAGTGGCAGCTTTCTGGACCGCGGCTCCCCCAGCAAGGCCGAGACGCAAACACAATTCGGTGAAGCTGCAAGGACACAGACCACATCCCTTACATTTTTGAGGTCCCATCAGTCGGCCGATCAATGAAACTGAATATTGATCAAACGCCTACTCTGTGCCAGGAACTCTGCCAGACACTGAGGACATGGAGCTAAACGAGCTGGACCCGGTTCCTAAACCTCTGGTGGGGCCAGCAGGCAAAGACATGACCGGAGCGCACGGAGGCCACGGGGTGTGAAGGGAATCCACCAGGTGAGACCACAAAGGTCTGGTGGGCTCCAGAGAGAGTTCCACCAGGGAAGGCCCCTCTGGGGACGTGATGTTTGAAGATGACACCAAATAACAAACCACACAGACCAGGCTTCTTTAGTTTTGCGTCTCCAAAGACAAGCACACGCCTGGCCCAGAGTGGGTCAGCATCCATGTCGCCACCTCCATCCCGGCTCCCACGCTGGTGGCCAGTGGGTGTGTCATAGCTATTAGCTCGTTCGGGTATGTGTACATCCATCATCCCACCAACCCCATTTTACAGAGAGGGAAAACCGAGGCTCAGGGAGGTGGTATGCATCACCCAACTGGTGTTTAAACTCATATCCAAATGGCGCCCAAACCAAGCTGCCTCCCTGAACTCATCCTGCCTGTGTGCTGAACAACCATCCTAGAGACAGTTCTGGAATGGCCCAGTTGGTAACTTCTACAGGCCCCACTGGGGCAGGTGGCAGGCTGGGTTCCCTCTCTCCGTTCCTTCCTTCCTGACCACTTAGGGCCACCAGGCACAAGGCTGCCCTCCAGGGCACGGTTCTCCCTTCTGAGGGCACCAGCCCTGGCCCAGACCTGGGAAGGCCACCGGCTACCCCTCGCCCTGGTCCCCCACCCGCTCCCATTGGCTCCAGAAGCCCAGGAGCCTTTCAGGGCCACCTGGTCTCGGGCTGCCCCGTGCCACGACTCCCGGCTGCCCCGACAGGAAACCCGGTGGTGTGGTCGCCTCCCGGCGGGTCATAAATACGGCTCCCGGAGATTAGCTGGGCTCCAGGCTCCCGTGCTCGGCCTCTCCAAGGGGCACAAGGAAGGACTGAGTCACGGCCCCCGGCCCTTTCTAAATTGGACTTAAAATGAAAAAATAAATAAGAGAAGGAAAGGGCCTGATTGTTTTTAAGAGCAGAAAAATGAGCTTTCTCCGTGCTTGCACGCCTCCAGAACGACCCCAGGGAGTGAGCTCAGAGCAGCCACACCCCCCGCCTCCCACTGAACTTCACCTTCAAGGTGAGGCCAGGAGCCAAAGAAAATATTGTGATAAAGTCTAAGTTACTGCTGACGCTCGCCCGGCAACTTGATTAACTGAATTGAGTGCAAACAAATCTCCCGGCTCCTTCCTCTCTGCCAGTTTGGGTGGGAGAGGCAGGGCCTGGGCTCAGAGCCAGCCCCGCCCGCCCACGGCTGCGCTGCGCCCTGCTCGCTTCTCTCGTTTCTGTCCGCAGAGTACCGGAGCTCGCTCCAGGACTTGCGGTGCCTGCTGCAAGGGGAAGACGCAGGGCCCCCGTCTGAAAAAGTGTGGCAAAGGTGCTGCTAGAGGTACGGACACGTGAGCTCTTTCTTCTGTGGGCTCTCGCTTGACGTCTCGTGGTGTTTTCCCTTTGCTGTTTAATGTTGTTCAAAGTAAAAAAACAAATTGTAAACTATTAGCATGATGTTTTACAGTTCATCTTTAAATGGTGCAATCCCGAATTTTAAATACAAACATAAGAGCATTTAACCTGGAAGCAGAATCACAGAAATTTTACAACTTGGATCCGGAGTTTGTACGCGTGTACCTATGCGGCTTTTACCAGGATAGCGGAGACGCCACACAAACCACCTCGACTGCTTTTGTTTCACTTCTTGACACACGCACATCCTGCCGACGCGGCCTCCAGCCTGGCGATGCAGGCGGAAGGGCTGAGAGGAGCAGGACCTGCCCGCCTGGCAGCAGCAACGGCGAACACCACCGGGGAACGACGCATGCACGAAGGGTTCCCGGGTCGCTGGTGTTTCTTTCTGCATTCGCCTTCCTTCTGCTTCCACGGCACGTCCCGGTTCTGAGAGCCAGGGTGGCTCTTGAGCTGCGCACGTGACACTCACCTTTTCCCTGCTTTGAGCGTCACTGAACTTGCACAGAATGCTGAAATCGTGGGCGCACTGAACGCTCTCTGCAGACGGGGTGGTCAGGAACAGTGTACTGTGCCTGTCTTCTCTGCTCTGCTCATGCTCCCTCGTCGCGTTGGACTCCACCTACAAAGCCCGAGTTCAAAGATAAAATCGTTAAGAATTTTAAGATGGCAAAAGGGAGTATTAAGCCGAGTTCAGGGCTTAGACTAGTGCGAGCCCACTGTTGGATCTAGAGATGGGGCCAGCTTCTCCGGAGTCTCAGCTGCGTCAGAAAGGGGCTGATGCCTAAACAAAGCAGGCGTGCCAAGAAGGGGGAACGAATGTGGAGGAATCGACCAACAGCTACGGGAAACATCGGCGCGCAGTAAACATAAAGTATGCTCTGCTCGAAGGCAGCGCTTGATTTATTCGGTAAATCCTATAAGCCGCAACATCTAGATCGCTGCCGAGTTTTTGCCGTTATAAATACAGCTGGTTCTTTGTATTGGCCAGTCGGCAACTGCAGAGTCAACCAACCTGTGTCAATATTCAGGAAAAAAACCAATAAAAAATAATACAAACAAAAAACAATACAGTATAACAACTATTTACATAGCATTTACATTGTGTTAGGTACTATAAGTAATCTAGAGATGATTTGAAGCATATGGGGAGCTGTGCATAGGTTATATGTAAATACTGCATCATTTCCTATAAGGGACTTGAGCTTCCTCAGATTAGTGTCCCCAGGGGTCCTGGAACCAACCTCCCAAGGACACCGAGGGATGACTGCACTCCAAGAACATAGTTCTGTGTGCACATGTCTGGAACTGGCTAGGTCCTTGGGACCTGATCAATTTTTCATATCTGAACGGGGTCCCAGGCAGGGGGCCTGAGCTCTTCTCCAACGCTGACCTCCTGTCATTTTCCAGGGTGGTGGGAAGATTTTGAAGTCTCGCCTTATTCTCCAAGACGGGCGCGAGGGCGCCTGCTGACATGCTGTGGACACAGGGAGGGGCCCTCTTGTTGGCCATCGCAGCCGCACCTCACCCTTGGAAGGCTGGCTTTACTGCAGCCCTTTCACACTGAGGAAACAGGCTCAGAGACTCACAGTCACTTGCCCAAGGTCACACAGCTAGCCAGTGGCAGAGCAGAGACTAAGATCCAAGATGTATGCACCACACTGTCATGCTGGGGTGTCGGGGGGGACCCTCCAGTGCATTGCTGGACTGTCCAGGAGCTCTGGGATCATTTAAGAAGGGGAGAGTCATCCCTGAGCACAGAACTCCTCTTGCAGCTGCTAGAAGGTGCCGTGAGCTTCTTAGCCAAGAATGGAAGGTTTCATCCTGCACCTGGAAAGAAAACTCCAGACGTGCCTTTCCCAGGGGAGCAACGCCCCGGCTCGAATCAGACTCGTTCCCGCTAAGACACGCAGGACGGGCTGGAGTCCTGCCTGTGGCGCCGCCAAATTAAAGCCACACTGGGCTGTAGGATTCGATCTAAGTCTTGGCACCAGCTCCACTATTATTTTTGTTTTTCACTTACATGAATGTACTTTAAAGAAAACTTAAAAATCATTACCATTGATAATAAATTAGCACCATTTGTCAGGTGAAGAAAGCACACATAAAAATACTTCACTATTACATTAAATGAGTCCGTTAATGCAACACCTAAAACCATTCCTGGTCCCACCAGGGCCGTGTGCTCTACCCTTTGGGGTGCATGACTCAGCACACAAGGCGTGCCCTCGGCCACACAGGCATTCGGACCCAGAGCCTGCCGAGGACTCGCCCTGCCGCACCAGCAAGCCCCTTCTCTGTGCACCAGGTTTTCTCCCAGCCCCTGGGGAAGGTTTTCCCAGAAATTAAGGCAGGACAGGAGCAGCACAGGGTATAAATTAGGAACTGAGCCAGCCGCCAGCCTCCTTTCTAGCCCTTACTCCATCCCCTGAGACGCTCACCATTCCGTTCTAGAACATTCTCCAGCAGCCTCCCCACAGGCTGACTGCCCCACACGGACCTCAGGTGCTCTTCCTCAAGCAGCGATCTGTCGGAAGGTGTCTCTCTCTACTTTTGACCCGGCCGTGGCACCACACAGCAATGAGAATCAGGCTCCAAACTCATGTGCAGAAATTGAGGGAACTTGAAAGCCTGGCTCTGCTCTATCTTTCCAGAAACGTCTTTCACTTCTGAGCACCAAAACAAAGGTTGCTGTGGGTTTGAGGGGGCGGGTCACAGCCTATGCCAGTGAGATCCAGGTACCTTCTCTACATCCTCGCCCGGCCCACACGACAGGAAAATGAGCCCTTTCTGAAGAAACACGGGTCCAACTCCCTTCCTAAGGGAGGAAGAGTGACGTCCCATTGGCGGCAGAGAGAAAAATAACTGAGTATTTGTCGGGACTCTCCCTCCCCCCTCCCTTCCCTCCCTCTTCCCTGTGGGAGGGACTTTGGTTGGCCAGTTTGGCCTGGCTTGGGGGGCGATTGTAACTCAGCGGGGGGCAGTAAGAAGCCTAACAGCGGCCACAGACCCAAGACGTGCCTCCAATTTGGTCATTAATTTGTGTTCTGTGTGGTGGGTAGACAGACAGCTAGTTGAACCTCAGGATTCATTCCCCTCTTCTCCCACAGTAATTAACTAATTTTTTTTGGAGACAGGGTCTCACTCCGTCACCCTGGGCAGAGCACAGTGACATCGTTGTAGCTCACTGTAACCTACAGCTGCTGCACTCAGGTGATCCTCCTGTCTCAGCCTCTCGAGCAGCTGGAACTACAGGCGTGCGCCACCACCCCCAGCTAATTTTTCTATTTTTAGTAGAGACGGGGTCTCACTCTTGCTCAGGCTGGTGCTAAACTCCTGAGCTCAAGCGACCCTCCCGCCTTGGCCTCCCAGAGTGCTGGACTATAGGGGTGAGCCACCACGCCTGGCCTAACAGAACATTTTTACTGGGCATGTGGCTGCCCAGAATAAGGACTGCATTTCCTGCCCACCTTGGGGTTTGGCGTGGTCACGTGACTAATCCTGGCTGTCTCGCTGCACGTGGAAGGAACACTCACGTGTTCCTGCAGAGACCTGCAGTGGGAAGGGACATACATGTCTTTCCTCCAGCTACTTTTCCAGGGCGAGGCTGGTTTTCTGATCCCCAACTGCTTTCTGTGTCTGTGTCTCGCCTGGTCCTGAGCTTGGAGGACAGAGTGTTTCAAACTGCAACAAGAAATGTTACCATCTTGCGCCGTGACTCGCCACTACCCAATGAGGTGAACGGTCCCTACTCAGCCTAACGACAACATCAATTGATATTTATTTATTGCTTATTCCCTTACAATCGCTGGTTGAGCATTTCTTGTAGGTGACTTACTTTAATTCTGAGAGGTAGTCTTATTGACTCCATTTTGCAGATGAGGAAACTAAGGTTCAGAGAGGTTAAGTAAGTCACCCAGGGTAACAGGGTTAGCAAGGCTCAACTCAAGACTATATGAGGCCAACATTTTTAACACTGACACTGTTTGTCTACCCAAATAGCAATGGCTACCAATTTTCAAGCATTCGCTCTATGCCAAGGGCTCAATTAGGCCCTTTGTATGTGTTAACTCACATAATCCTCTGAACATATCTACAACGCAGACATTCTCCACCCACCCTCCTTTACAGGTAAGGACACAGATTTGGGGAGGTGAGTTGACAGCTGCCTACTTCTTTAAGAAGAGTTTTGCATTTACCAAGGGGCAACTCTCACCTAGAACCTTCCAACATGCTGCCCTCTGAAAGCAGCTGGTAGCCTAACCCTAGGCCCACGGCTCACTCACGAGGCCACAGACGAACGACCATGCGTGTCCACGTCTCCAACCTGGCAGACCCATTCCCGGGAGCAGAGGCTACTGTTGGAAGGAACAGCGAGGCTGGGTGAGGAGACAGCTCCGTATTTCCCAACCCGGCAGTGGCCTAAGCGGTAGGCTGCTAGTCCGCACTCTCATTGCACCCCAAATTCCATAACAAACCAGGGGCTGGGCCCTGAGGCTGTTTATCTAGTTCAAGTGTCAGCAAACAGTCACCCCAGGGCCAAATCTGGCCTACTGCCTGTTTTTGTACCACCCATGAGCTAAGAATGGTTTTCATATTTTTAAGTGGTTGAAAAAAAATCAAAAGACAACTAGTATTTTATGACTTGTGAACATTAATACGAACTCTTGACTGCCTCTGCCAAAAGAACGTGGCAGCAGTGCCAGAGTGACGTCTGAGGCCACGTGGCATCTACGGGTTTCTTTTGGAACAAATGCGTTTGAACCCCTGAGCAGCCATGTGAGAAACATGGCCGTCCTGAAGCCAACATGCTGGGCGTACCGTGAGGAGATCGCCCAGAGATAGAGAGAGATGCCTGAGGAGCCCCAGCTCTTTGAGTGGGCAACCAGCATCCTCTGCATCGGTATCTGCATCAGTATCAGTATTTGAATAAGCATCGGTATCTGAATAAGCATTAATATCAGCATCAGCATCTACATTAGTATTTGCATCAACATCTGCAACACTATCTGAATCAGCTTCAGCATCTGCATCAGTATCTGCATCAGCATCTGCATTAGCACCTGCATCAGTATCAGCATCCACATCAGTATCTGCATCAGCATCTGCATCAGCATCAGTATTTGAATAAGCATCGTATCTGGATGAGCATCAGCATCTGCATCAGAATCTGAATAAGCATCGGCATCTACATTAGCATCTGCATCAACATCTGCATCAGTGTCTGAATCATCTGCATCAGTATCTGCATCAGAATCTTCATCAGCATCTACATCAGTGTTTGAATCAGAATTTGCATCAGTATCTGCATCAGCATCAGCGTCTGCATCAGCATCTGCATCAGCATCTGCATCAGCATCCTCTGTCAGAGCGGGCCTTCAGGGATTCCAGCTGCCAGCTTTTCCTCAAGCCACTCTAGCTGACACCATGTAGAGTCACAGACAAGCTGTTCCTGCCAAACTCTGTCCAGACTACAGATTTGTATCATGAATAATAATGGCTGTTTTTTTAAAGCCCCCAAAGGTTAAATGACGTGTTCAAGGTCAATAGTTCATAAGTGTCAGAGCTTTTGCTTGAGCTCCAGCTTTGTGTGGTTCCAAAGCCCCTGGCTTTGGAAGTACAAGGATTAACCAAGATGACGTGTGGAAAGGGCTCAGCCCAGCACCTGGCACTTGGCACATGGAGCACATGCCAAGTGCTCCATGAATGAGGGCTGTTGTCACTGCTATGGCTTTTATTCTTATCATCATAAGTTGCCCAAGGACCCCAACACTTCAGGGTCAATTAGGTTTCCCGCCAGGTTGCCCAATGCTGGGGCTGTCCAGGGCTCTTTCCTCTCATCCTCTCCTGAGGAGAAGCAAGAGGAGACGTGGGCAGTGCACTCAGGGCCGGGGCTGGCACACGGGCTGCTCCAGAAACCTCGGCTTCCATCACCACTCAGCATGAGTTGCAACAGAGACAGGGCCCCCGCTTGCCTCCTGACCCTCTGGCTTCTGCTTCTCGCTGGCCTTGTCTCCAGGGGCCAACAAGATGGATCCAGGATTCACTGGGACCAGCCCAGACCCATTTATTGGCTCAGGGTCCTCCCCAGGAAGCTGACCTCGACCCCAGCAAGATCAGCTCGCAAGGCAAAACGCCTCTCTGCATTTGGGCAGAAGCAGCTGACAGCTGCCAAGTAGAATTTCATTCTCAGGGCAGAAATGCTCTGGGACTCACAGAGCTTGGAAGCCCTGCCATCGGAACCAGGCCCTGGAGCTGCTGTGACTCATCCCTTTCCCAAGGTCAAGTGTTGTTTTGAAGGTCAACTGTCCTAAGGCTCCCGAAGTCCTCAAGCTTGCAAGCACGTCTCCTGGCCCCCTTCCCTGTTTCCATCCCCCCACGGCCCTTACCTGAACTCCGCCCCCCTTTCACAGTGTACCCCGTGCTTTTATAAATAGCCTGGAGATGTTTGGTTTAAATTCTGAGGCTGGACCTCATTGCTTCCCCACCCAGAGACACTCTTGGGGCCATGAGTTAGTCACAGGCATCTGGAGTTTCATATCCTAGGGCTGGTACCAAAGTGGGCGTCCGTCGGGGATGCTCCTTCCTGGCCCACTCTAGTGTCGTTGAGTCAGCTGTGTGCAGAAGCGCCCTGTGGCAGTCTGCAGCCCCGCCCTGAAGAGCCAGGCTTCGGACCAGGGCATAAAGCTGAATGTGCGTCTGAAGGCTGGACCCTCAAGTTCACCATGTGGGGATCTTGTTAAAAACATGAATTTCCAAGTCCTAACCCAGACCCAGTGACTCCAAATCTGAGAATTATGCATTTTTAATGAGTGACCCTGGTGATTCTTAAGCACAAAGTGTCAGAGCCGTGGTCTAGGATGCTGAAAGTCACGCACAGCCACTAAGCACCTACTAAGTGCCCTTCAGTGAACACTTATGAGGGACCTCCTATGGGCCAGGCATTGCCCGGACCCTTGGGGATTCACAAAAGAAAACAAAACATAAAAAATAAGACAGACAAAAAATAAAATGAAATAAAAACAGAGAAAGCTCCGTCTTTGCGCAAATTTCAGTTTAGAGCCTGTGAGGGTCTTTCTTGGTGTTGGGGGAACAGGTGACGAAAAGTAAACACAGAATAAGATTCTTTCAGAAAGTATTAAGTGCTGGGAGGGAAGAGAGTGGCATGATGGGGCACAGGGGACTCGGGGGGACACGGGGGACTCGGGGGCACACAGGGCCATTGTAGAAGGGAAGGGCATGGGGCAGAGACCCCGGCCGAGACGCCAGGTGGGGAGGGTGAGCACTTTACCCAGCTGCCTCTGTGGTCCTCACCCCGCCCCCACCCCCTTTTGCACAAACCCCCGTCGCCGCTGCCTGTAGCCTCCATCTCAGTGGGGGCAACGCCATCGTTCCGGTCACATTTGTTTCCTAATCGGGGCCGCCTGAACAAGGTACCACTACTCGGGTGGCTAAACACAACAGAAATTTATTCTCTCACGGCCTGGAGGCCACCGGCCTGGCACCAAGAACCACGCGGTTCTCGCACGGGTGGGCTGGAGGGGGCACACACTGGAATCCTCATCCCAGGCTGCTCGGGGACCGGCGCAGATCCGGCACCGCAGCGCAGACACCGCCCGCCTCGGAGGCTCCCGCCTGCCGGAGACGGGGCAGCTGGAGGATTTGCAGGTCACTTCGTTAACTTGCGGGTCCGGCGTTCAGACGCACACCAAGGTGCTGGCTGAATTGGTCCCTGCGGGGGGCTCGGCGGGAGACTCCGTGTCCTGCCTCCTCCAGCTTCTGGTGCCACAATCCTTGGTGCCCCGTGGCGCGTAGCCGCGTCACTGCAAGCCCCGCCTGTCTGTCCCCCGTGTGTGGCCTTCATACCTGCTGCTCCCTCTGCCTAGATTGCTCTTTCTGGAAGCATCCAAAATGGTTTCTCCTCTTACCTACTTCAATTCCTTCTTGGAGAGGCCAAAAACAAACGAGAAACCTGGGTCAGGAAAGGCGTGGTCCAGATCTCAAGCAACCTGGTGTGTGGCATTGCTGTGAGCGATTCCTGTAGCACAGGGGAAGAGGGTCTGCTGGGCAGGTCGTCAGGACATCCTCCTGGAGACGGCTCGGGCTTAGCAACTCGGGCTGCTGGTTGCTTCTCTCTGGGCAGCCTCACCTCCTGCCTCTGCATGGAAACTTCCTTTTTCTTGTAGGGTCAGTACAGGGTTTAAATGTTATAATCTGGGGCTGGGCAGATGCTCTATAAAAAGGATTCTATCAGAGCCCTCTGCTGCCTCAGTTTCTTCCAGCTGCCAGCCTAGAATGTGCATGGGATGGTCGGAGCTGTAGCAGCTACCTTGACTCACGAGACAACCTTGAGGATGGAGGTCACATGCTGAGGATGACAGAACAGAAAGATCGTCATCTAGATCTCTGGTGATATTTTTATGTGAGCGAATAATAAATGTCTATCTTATTTAGACCATAACATTTTTTCCCATTATCTTTAGTGAAACTTGATCCCAACAGATATAACTGGTTAAAACCGGAAATCTGATGTGGGACTCTTCTGAAGTTTTTGTAAATGCAGCCCTACATATTTTAAATGTTTAGACTTCACTAGAAGTCTAATCTCTGTTTTAATGGCACAGTTTGGGGCAGGGCGCAACAAAGGAAACAGGCCCGGTATGGCTGTGTAGACAGTACTAATTACAGTGATTGTGAGTGGCACAGAAAACTGGTTTCTCAGCTGGGGGTGGGGCTGGGGGCGGGAATGGGGAGAAAGTGGGTGGTGGGAGTGAGCTTGAAATGTGTTCCACGGGTGGGGACAGAACATGTGTTTGTGCCATTAGCAGAATTAGACTCTGGTCAGTGGCCGCAGCTGGAGTTCGTAAATAGCCTTTGAGTAACTGTATTTGTACCATTTTTCTGGTCGGATCAAAATGAAGCATCATTAAAAACAGCTCCATTGGCAACCATCGTCTCTGCCTGGGCCTCGGGTCACAGCAGGCTGCATGTAATTGGTTTTGAAGTTTGTATATGCGAAGTGCCTTTGAGGATGGCGGGCTAACAGCTCTGGTGGAGGCAGAAACTTTGAGTGCGTCCATCGATTACTAACACTGGTTCTCAGCCTTAAGTGCAAAAGCAACAAGCAGCCGTGAAGTGCAACCTTTGATGAACAGACCCCAAACCTGGAGACTCAAGTAGGGTGGCTTCCCTCTCAGCCATCTAGAAAGAGCGAGGCCCTCTTAGGATGAGATGGGTGGGAGCTGGGTCCTCCTAGGCCTTATGGGTCAGTGGTTAGGGACCCAGGCGTAGCTGGCTTCAAACCCCTGTTCTGTCATTTACTAGTCAGGTCACCCCAGCTAAGTAACTTCACTTCTCTGTGCCTCATCTGTAGAATGGGCACAATAGTAGTACCTCGCTCACACGGATACAGTGCCGGGAGCGATGCCTGGCTCGTGGTAGACGTGCGATATACGTGAGCTGCGACTACTGTTGTTATAATGACGCAGATTCTATTTGAAGTTAAGCCTCCCGGTAAGAGTTTTTATTTCTGACACTTTGTGTGTTTTTTATTATATTTATTCCATTAAAAATTGAACAAGGAGAAAGTTCGGAAAGTCATTTTCACTTCGGGTTCTTATTGTAAAGCAGATAACGTTGGAAGAAATTTCAAAAGCATCTAAACAAAATGGATTTAAATTTTTTAAGCAACTCAACAAATAGCGGCAAGCATATCCAAGCCTCTCACTTAAAAAAGAAATCGTTTGTAGTGAGGTTCAATCCTGAGAATGCTTTATTACTAAACTGCTTTCACGAGTTTGCCTCCAAATTTAGGTGAGTTGGTGTGGAAAGAGGGGAAGCCAGGGGCTTTCTGCTCGGCGGAAAAGCCAAGGTGTCCTGGCAGGGAAGAGATGTTTGTCTCTCAGAGATGAGAGACGGGGGTGGGAGGTGGTGTCTGTGGTCGGTGGGTACTAAGGAGGCCACTACCCCTCCGGAAACCTTCTGTCTTTTATGGTAACGTCCCTCGTGCAAGGTCTCCTGCCACCCCACGCTGACGTCCGCTCACCAGACAGCTGGCTGACAGCGTCAAAGACCAACGTTTGATTAACATGGGAACAGTCAAAGACTACAGCCCTTGGGTTTTACACTCAAAAAGAAGGCATGGGGGCCTCTTGTTTGGGCTGTTACTTCTGGTGAAAGTGCTCTGGTTTTCTTTGAGGGGGACACCCCTCCTCCATTCTCAATCTAGATTGTTTCAACGGAGTTGCCTCATTCTACACCAGAGGGCAGGCACGTGACCCAGGCCTGGCCAATCAAAACACCACATCCCCTTGGCTACAGGGATTGGTTCAGGAATGGGCACATGACCCAAGGTGGGCCAATCAGAGTTGACCCCGGGATTTTTGCTGGAACTATTGGGAAAGAGATGCTCTTTCAGCTGAGATTCCTAAACTTGTGGGAATGTGAGTCTGGAGTCGTTGGGGGTGGGAGGTGAGCGGGGAGGTTTAGCCAATGCTTGAAAGAACTTGCCTGAGAATGTAGCCAAGGTACAGGGAACTAGAATATGAGATCATGGGAGAGAGACCCCTGGAAACACTGCACCCCAAATCCAGTCCCATCCTGATCTGTTACATGGCCAAGGTATTTCCTTTTTTTGTCTTAAGCCCATTTCAATAGATTTTCTCTTACTTGTGATTAAAGGCCTTGACTCACCCAGGTGGAAAGCTGAGACCTCAGACCACAGTTCGCTCCCTTGGGAACTGGTCGTAGGTAGGAAGTAGTTGGGTCAGAAGGTAGCTGGGGACTCATGTAAACTACCAAGGTCCCTGGACAGGACAGAGAATACTCAGCACTTGGGTTCATCACGATAACCCTGAAGGGCCAGTGGTAGGACTTCAAGCTGCGTTTGTGCCCTCCCAGTGCTGGAACGGGCTATTCCCAATTGTGCCCACGTTCTGGAAGGTCTATTGCACTGTGCTAGACACTTGAAACCAACGAGAGCTGGCAAACGTGAAGGTCAGAGAGGGAACCAAGGCTGTTTCTGTTGACCCATGGTGAGAGGAGGAGAGAATGAATGAATGAATGAATGAAAGTTACTAACATGTATTGAGCACTTACTGTGGGTCAGGTATGTCCCAGGAGCTCTCTACATATCCCTTCATTGGATCCTCATAATTCTAACAAGTTCGATCCTATGATAACCCCCGTTTTACAGATGAAGAAACTGAGGCACAGAGAGATGACCTCGTCCAAGGGCACATACTTGGCCAACCACAGAGCCAAGAACTTACAACCACGGCCAATCAGTGGGACCTCATGGAGCCCCTGCTCCAAGCCAAGCACAGTGCCAGGTACAAGGAAGGCCATTCAGTGCCAGAGCAGATGCAATCTCTGTCCTAACAGCCCTTTTCATCATCTGAAATTATCTACGGAAATAGTATTTATTTGTACACCGGTTTCTAAGTCTGTCCTCTCCACCAGAATGTCAGTCCCATGAGAAGCGGAACTGCGCTGGTCTCGTTCACAGTTTTATCTTCAGGGCCTAAGCGGACGTGGTGCGTACATGCTCAAAATTTGTTCAACAAACAAACAAGTAAATCTAGAGAGAGTTTCTCAGCCTCGGTACCATTGACACTTGGGGCCAGGTAACTCTTTGTTGTGGGGTGTCCTGTGCACTGCAGGATGTTTAGCTGCACCCCTGGCCTCTACCCGCTAGGTGCCAGCAGTAACCCCCCCCCCAACCGCCCCCAGCTATAACAACCAAAAATACCTCCAGACATTGACGAATGTCCCCAGGGGGCAAATCACTGCCAGGTGAGAACCACCGGTCTGGAGTGTCGGAATGACCCCGTGGAAAACTCGCATAACCGCCGGAGCTTAACAGCAACCGAGTGTCTGACACGGCACATATTTGACACATGGAATCGTCAGCACCCATGTCAAGATCCTGAAATATCAGTGATGTGAGCAGGCACCACGGGGCCCGAAAACTGAGAAATGACTCCAGCCCACAAGTATGCTACAATCCCCCGTCCGCACTCGAAACCCTGAAATCTACACATCTGCAGTGGCGAGACAGAACATTCAGACCCTCAATGATGTCAAGACGCAACCGGGCCTGAACTTAGTCACTGCAAGGAGAGTCCTATTTCAGAGGTTTTGCTGGTTTGAGGAGAGGCCGTTTCTCGGGAGGGTGCCATTTGCAGATGGCAGCAAAAACAGAATGTAATTTGCCTTTGCCACAACTGGCAAAAGTGAGTTTTCATCAAGAAGGTTCTGATTTCCTTTGAGTGGCTTGTTTTTTCCCACGGATAGAATGAGAGAAAAAAAATTTGCAAACGTGAACACCTCTCCTGGTGGCCTGAGCGCCCCCCAGGCGGCGTCTTCTCCAGTGCCGTGATGTAATACGGGGACAGATATACAAATCACATATGTGAAAATTTTTTCTGCCATATGGATCACATATAGAAATCACAAATACCATGTGTGTGTATATCTTGTTTTTTCTGATTCAGGTATTTTTATGAGTCACCCCATCTAATTTTTGCAACGGCCCTGCTAGGTAGGTTTTACTCACCCCAACTTTAACGATGAGGAGACTAAGGCGTGGAGAATCTGTGTGACCTGCTCAAGGTGTCCACCGTCCCCTATGGTTTCCATCACCAAAAGCAGCCCCACCCTCCACGTGGTCACTGGGACCACGATCACAGGCGTCCCTCGGTGTGCCCACTCCCCTCAGCCCACTCGCTGTACAGGTCCTGTGGCTCTGGTTCCAGCAGACGTCCGAGGTCTGGGCGTGTCTCCCCTCTGCCGTGCGGTCCCGGGCCAGGCCATCTGTCACTGGCAGGACAACCTCCTCTGGTTTCGTCTCTTGCCTCTGGCTCCTGGGTCCAGGCCACGCTTGCCGGGCAGCCAGTCCTCCTGCTGAAATGCGCGCTGAGGCTCCGCGGCCCTGGGGCCAGGTGCAGGCCCTGAGAGCGGCCCACCGGCCTCCCTGCCTGTCCCCAGCTCTCCTTTCAAGGGCCCCTTTGCCCTTCACCTCCCTTGACCACGCCTCCCACGCACATTTCTTGGCACCCACTGCATGCCCACCCTTCGCATTCCGGACACTGGACACGTGGCAGTCACTCAGTGAGGCAGAGCTCCTGCCCTCGGAGAGCAGACATTTGCAGCCTGTGCTCTGATGCGACCAGATGGAAGCGACGTCCCATTATTTTGCTATATTTTGTTTTTCAGAAGCAAGTCACCAGGTCCAGCCCACACACAAGGGGAGGTGGCTACACAAGAATGTGGATACCACAAGGTGGGCAGGGACATGGCCAAAGTAGCCTCGCACACCTGTCAGCATTAAATACCAATGTCTCCTCCTCCAGGAAGCCTTCCCGGACTCCTGGGCCGGGAGCCCCTTCTTTGAGCTCACCTGGCTTGGGGATTCCCCCCCCCATGACACTCGCAACATTGCTGTGTGTGACTGCTATTGGCAGGGGCCTTGGCTCGCCAGGCCGAGTGCTTCATCTTATTGGCTTACTCTTCGCTGCATCCCCAGCCCCTGCCAGCCCTGAGCACAAGATAGGCCTCAGGATCTTTTAAATTATTTCTTTATTAGCTGAAAAGTAGTGACATATATTATTTCCATATTCATTATTTTATAGATACATATAACAGACCACACAGAATTTAAAAGAGATCATCTAAGAGTGAGTAGCTGGCTTATTTTATTTTAGCAACAGAAATTTCTGCCCTCCCCCACACCCCACTGGCTGCAGAAACCTGGACAGTTCTTTTACACATCCACCCAAGTTTCCTCATCTGTAAGCTAGGAACTATAGCTGACATTTACTGAGCACCTACTATGTACCAGGTACTACCCTAAGCATTTTGTGTGTATAATGTCATCTAATCTCTAAACTACCTGATAAGGCAGACCCAAGTGCTGCCATTCCCGTTTCAGAGATAAGGGCAGGAGGCACAGAGAGCTACGCTAAAAGAGGCAAGGATGTGAATCCAGGCTACCTGGGCCCAGAGCCTGCCTAACTTATCAGGTTGTTATCAGGGTTAAATGAGATAGTGGGAACACAGTTCTTAGCTCAGTGTATGGTAAAGGCTCAGCAAACATTGCTACGTAAGTCTAACTTCAGCTGAATACATCAGAAACTCAACTATAGCTTATAAAGGAGGGGTTCATTTCCTCACACATAGAAGGCAGCTCAGTGCTGGCACAGCAGTGCCATGATGTCATTAATACCCCAGGCTCATGCTCCACCAGCCTCCGCAGGCAGCTTCCATGCCCAATGATAAAGGATGGCCCAAGATAGCTGCCAGAGCTCTAGCCGTCACATTGGAGTTCCAGGCAAGAGAAACAGGGCATAGGGAGAAAAGACCAAAAGGGCTCAACGGACAGTGAGTAAATTTGTAAAGCCCCCTTTTCAAAGCTCCATCTGGTGATTTTGGCTTATATCTCATTGGCCGCCTCTAGCTGTAAACGGAGTTAGGATTGGGGTCTTTTAGCTAGACACAAAGCCACACTAAATAAACTGGGGTTCTGTCCGTAAAGAAGGGAAGAGTGGACATTAAGTAGGCAATTAGGGGTCTTTCTCAATTTTCCCTTGCTTCCTTACACTATTAACCAGAAGGCCCGTATATAATACTGGAGCGCTCTGACTGGGGAGAGGGAGAGGGAGAGAGAGAGAGAGAGAGAGAGAGAGAGTGTGAGAGTGTGTGTGTGTGTGTGTGTGTGTGTGTGTGTGTAGGCGGCAGCTTCCCTCCGTGCCCCTCGCTGTGACTCTGAATTACCCCGGAGGTCCCTAGAAGCTGCCCCACACAGGATGAGAGGTCATTGTAGCGTCCGCCCTGTTCACCTTGTTCAAATTATCTATCCTCTCATGTCTCAGTCTCGCAACTTGAAAAATGGGAATAAGAAAGGCACGCCCTACAGGATTCGGACGAAGATTAAATGTGACAAAACAACGCAAGCGTTGGTACAGTGCCTGGCAGTTGGTACACATTCAGTAAGTGTCACCTAATATCGCTGTTTTTATAACCTATTAAAAAGCACTCAGATCTGACATCTGGGCCTTGAACTTCCCCCAAAAGCGCTCCACTGGCATTTTTTTTAAACCAATGTACCGAATCCCTCTTGGCTGGCAGGCGGCCACGGACGGATTCGGGGCAGCACAGAATGCGGCGGAGTGCCAGGGTGCACCCACCGCAGCAATTTTCCACAGACTCTGCCTGGCAGGCCCCGCTCGCAGTGGGAGCCGCGGTCCCCAAGAACGGCGCGTCCTGGGCAGGCTGCTCCGCGCTCCCCGGTGATTCATGCACCCATGCGCGTCTGGGGGGCTGGGGCCAAAGCCAGTGTGCTCGGTTGCCAAGTAGACCTCGGCGGTCCTGCCTTCCTGGGGGCTGGGCACCCCCCGAGCTTCTTTGCTGCTGCTCAGGACTTGGGCCCAGACCGAGTCCCACCCCGCAGGGTCATTTATGGTGTGTGCTCCACCCAGGGCCTGAAGTACGTGCACTGACCTCCTACGACATGGATTCAGCAGATCCCGGTTCAGACGCAGCGCTCCACGGGGTATGAGGATTCCCCAGGGGAGCAGACAGAGCCCCCACTCCACCAGATTCCAGCTGGTGCGTCTCAGACCCGGGTTTGAATCCTGGCTCTGCCACTCCATGATGCGGCCTATGGTAAGTAATATAACCTCTGCGGGCCTCAGTTTCCTCATCTGGCAAATGGGATAGTCACAGTTTCTACCCCCTTTGCTGAGGACTGTGGGTGGCAGTGGATGGGAAGGGCCATGTCTGGTGCTGAGACATGCCATGGGCCACTATGACCATCGTCTCGTCATGGATAAGCCCCTTGGTCCAGCCCCTTGTCATCTCTCTCATCTCATCTTTTGCTGTCTATGCCCTTCACTTGCTCCAACCACATCAACCTCTTTGCTAGTCCTTTGCCACACTCGCTCCTACCTCAGGGCCTTTGCATCTGCTCATCCCTCTGCCTGGAAGACTTTCCCACCTGGCTCACGCCCTCTTCTCCTTCCAGCCTTTGTTCAACTGGCTCTTCTCAGGGAAGCCCCCCCGCCGAGCGCCTTATTTAAGGGTGCAAACCCTCTCCTCACCAGCCTCCTTCCCTGATTAATTTTCCGCCAGAGCACCGCCCTACCGCCTGGCACGCCACGCATTTTGCTTGTTTGGGGCACTGTCCGTCCCTCCTCCTGCATTAGTTATCCACTGCTGCGTAACAAATCACTCCGAAAACGCAGAATCGTAGAACAGCAAACATCCATCGTCTTACGGCCTCTGAGAGTCAGGAGTTTGGGAGCAGCTTAGCTGGGTGGCTCTGGCTCAGGGTCTCACGACGCCGCAGTGGAGCTGCCAGCCAGGGCTGTGGTCACCTGGGGGCTCTGCTGGGCTGGACGGCCTGGTTCCAAGGTGGCTCCCGCATGTGGCTGCTGGCGGGAGGCCTCCGTCCCTCGCCACGTGGACCCGCCCTAGGACTGCGCGAGTGTTTCACACGTGGCAGCGGCTTCCCTCAGACTGAGGAGCCAAGAGGGGGCAGGGTGGAAGGTGCGCCGCGGACGTGACCTGGCGTCATACGTCACGGCCACAGTCATCCCTATGCAGAGCACGAACACCAGGAGACAGGGACCCTCGGGCCATCTCGGAACCAGCTACCACAGCTGCCAGAACGTGAGTTCCAGGACGGCAGAACTGGGTCCGTTTTGTTCACTGCTGTCCACTCGGCTCCTAGAACAATGCTTGGCTCATCATAAACTCTTAATCCATTCTGTTGACTGACTGACTGACTGACGGAACAGGACAAGGTGGGACTTAGTGAGAGCGGAAGGCACG
>CAUYSK010034566.1:0-15081 GCA_963575035.1 Avahi laniger
CCAATAAAAGTCAAGCTTGAAATTTATCAAAGACGAAGCACTTTTACAATAGCGTCAAAGAAAATTAAATATCTAGAAATATATTTAATGAAAGAGGTGAGAGACATATACAGGGAGAACTACGAAACACTAAGAAAAGTAATTATAGAAGATGTAAATGGATGGAAAAATCTACCTTGCTCATGGATTGGCAGAATCAACATTGTTAAAATATCCATACTACCCAAAGTGATCTACAGAATTAATGCAATCCCTATCCAAATACCATCACCATTCTTTACAGATTTAGAAAAAGTAATTCTATGCTTTGTATGGGACCAGAGAAGACCTTATATAGCCAAAGCAATCTTAAGCAGAAAGAACAAACTGGGAGGTATCAGTTTACCAGACTTCAAGCTTTACTACAAGGCTATGTAACTAAAACAGCATGATACTGGCACAAGAACAGAAATATAGACCTTTGAAACAGGACTGAGAACCCAGAAATGAATCTGCATATTGTCATCTAATCTTTGACAAAGCAGACAAAAATATATACTGGGGAAAAGAATCTCTTTTCAGCAAATGGTGCTGGGAAAACTGGATAACTACATGCAGAAGATTGAAACTGGATCCCCACCTCTCCCGTCTTACAAAAATAAATTCACAATAGGTAATAGACTTAAACCTAAGGCATGAAACCTTAAGAATCCTAGAAAAAAATGTAGGAAAGACCCTTTCATACATCCGCCTAGACAAAGAATTTATGAAGAAGAACCCCCCCCAAAGCAATCACAGCAGCAACAAAAATAAATAAATGAGACCTGATCAGATTAAAAAGTTTCTGTACAGCCAAGAAAACTATGATTAGAGCAAATAGACAGCCTTCAAAATGGGAGAAAATATTTGCTTTCTACATATCGATAAAGGGCTAATAATAAGAATTTATGTAGAACTCAAAAAAATCAACAAGAAATATCAAACAACCCCATTGATAAATGGGCAAAGCACATGAACAGAAACTTTTCAAAATAAAATAAAATAATGGCCAGCAAACATAAAAAAAATGCTCAACATCTCTAATCATTAGAGAAATGCAAATCAAAACCACAACAAGACATCACCTAACCCCAGAGAGACTGGCTTCTATCAAAAAATCCCAAAACAACAAATGCTAGCGAGGATGTGGAGAGATAGGAACACTCTTACACTGCTGGTGGGACTGCAAATTAGTGCAACCTCTATGAAAAAGAAGTTGGAGATACCTCAAAGAGCTAAAAATAGATATAGCATTTCTTCCAGCAATAGCACTATTAGGCATCTACCCAAATGAACAGAAGACATTCTATAATAAAGACATCTGCACTCGAATGTTTATGACAGCACAAATTCACTATTGCAAGGATGTGGAAATAACCCAAGTGTTCATCAATCCATGAGTGGCTTAATAAAATATGGTATATGTATACAATGGAATACTACTCAATTACAAAACCATGGTGATCTAGCACCTCTTATATTTTTCTGGATAGAGCTTCAGCCCATCTTCCAAAGTGAAGTATCACAAGAATGGAAGAATAAGTAACACACGTACTTGCCATTAAATTGACACTGACTGATCAACACTAAGGTGCTCACATGGCAGTAATATACTCTAGGGGTTGGGGGGATGGGTGTGGGTAAACTCACAACTAATCGATGCAGTGAACATTGTATGGGGGAAAGGACACACTTCCAATCCTGGCTTGAGTGAGGCAAAATCATGACATGTAACCAAATGTTTATACCCCCATAATATCCTGAAATAAAAAAAAAGAAAATTATGAGAAAAAAATGCATTTTAAATATTGAAAAGTTTTTCAATCTTTGAACTAACAATTAATATTATTTAAATTTTTTGTGAACTTAACATCAAAAATATAATTCTTATTTAGCTTTATTAAGTTCAATGTTTTCTTTTTTCTTCTGATCAAAAGTGGCTATTTCATTGATTTATAAGGAGTAGAACAATAATTGAAAGAGAAAACAAGAGAAAAATAAGAAGGCTAAATATTATCCATTTAAAAATTACATAAGCAATAAAACACATCAGCTCAATAAAGAAAACCACAGACATATTTTCCCATCTTCATGGAGCAAGAAAGAAAAGAGAATGAGATAAAGCCTTATCTCCAGAAACATGTTAAATATGTCAATATTGCAGCTTGATGGATAGAGGAGAGAATTTTAAAAGGTTATGAGATCTTCTTTCCTTAAGATCATTAGGAATATTATTCTCATTCTTGCAGCGGGTTTGTTTAGATACGTTTTATACTGAAGACAAGAGAAATGCCAGGTGAAATCCAAGGTGACTTCCAGTTCTGTTTTTGTATTCTGAGGGATAATGCATTTATTTTTGAAATAATATTTAGAATCAATATAGAAGGAACTCACCGAAACTGATCCAGCTGGCAATAGGGAGAAAATGTTTCAATGATTCCGGTGAAGAAGCAGGGGAAAGCAGATAATTGTATATGTGAGTAAGGAAAAGCGTAGCTGAGCCTGATTATCCCTTACCCCAAATAGACGTGCTCTGCTATGGAGAAATCCCATCTAGTCTTTAAAATGAGTGTGAACCGAAGTAATGTAAAGAGAAGCTAGCCAAGCACAGCTAATCAAAATCCATCAGAAAGCATTACAGTTGGCATTGTGCTTGGTTCTATATAGGATCAAATTAAATGAAACTGGGACCTTACCTTCTAAATCTCCAGCTTCCATTTGTCTGTAAACTTTTGCCTGTTTTTCTGATATTAGGAAAAAATTTTAATACTCAACAGAGAGTATAAACTTTCTCTTTTGGAAACAACTCTTGATGGCTCAGTACAACTGAATTTGTGATCTCCCTTTCAGATAAATATGTTCAAGAAATAATAGAAAATATGGGTAAAATATACAGAATAATTAATCTACTTTGTCAGAAACAAAAATACATGTGTGATGCCTTCCTGTGCACAAAGGGAAACAAGTTTCTGAGTATGAGATAACCAGGGAGATTTTAATGAGATTTGTGTCTGCGTGTCCTATATTATAGATGATATAAAAACTTCCCCGAAGTAGTGGCAATGCTAACGATTTTATCACAGCAATGTGATATTGCTTTCAGTACATCCAAAGCATTTCTCCATAATGACTCCTTTACAATCTTACAAGGAAGAACAGGGAATCATTTGTGACGAACTCACATTGACGAGGACAAATTCTGATGTGAACTTAGCTAATGGGCTTTCATTTTATGATGGATATGAAATGTGGGAGGTCAGCAACACCATCTTAGTTGAAGGAGAACGTAAGGACACACTATTTATCCATGTTCAGAATTCATGAACAGAAGACATTCTGTTCCAATAATGATAAACTGTCAGCAGGAAACTTGCAGAAGGATACTTTTAAGATTTTTTCTTTCTGAAAAGTTATTAAACTGACATACACATCATTTTGTTTTGGACATTTGTAAAACATATAACATGTTTATACCAGAGACTAATGAAATTTAATTTACTATATTGCTGTTTAGGTATATTGAGTCTTATATAGACATATTTTCTAATATATGAGGGGGATATGTCATATAAACATCTTTAGCCTAGGAAGTAATAATTCCTTCAATATCACATATCCATTCTTCCTAGTTAAAGCACAGTAAGACCACACAAGCCAGCGCCCACTTCATGACACAGTACAGCAGAGACAGAAATATCTAGAGATTCACAAAATTTCAGTGTCACAGCACAATCAGTGTAAGCAGATTGAACTTTGTTTATGCTGGGATTGTGTAATAGAATGTTTGAGTGTTACTGAATAACTGTTTGGGCAGATCAATAACCCTAGAAAGAGTATTTAAGATAAGTCAGACCTATTCTCCAAGAGAGCCACACACATCTTTCAAGAAAAGGAAGAAACATTATAACATTGTGCCTCACATAGTTTTATCTTGTGATCCAGCTCCCATGCACTCATAGTGAGGCAAGAGGTCTGAAAGAAGAGTTTTTCTAAAAAAAAGTGTTGGAACATTGAGAATCTCTGATTCTTATTAAGCCAACAGTGAGGCAGCAATTAGAGAAGGAATCTCTGTGGTATATGGTTGTATCTTTAATGTAGGCCTTCAATGACTTTACAAAGGCCATTCACAGGGATTAGCAAGGGTGTCAGCATCATCATCACTTTTTCGTTAGTTATTGATGTTAGATTTGCTAATTATAGTTTGGATTATAATGCATCATCTTAATGAAATGGGGCTGGAAAGGAGGAGAATAGAGTATGTAAAGTTGTGAAACACCATTGAGATGATCAAAGAATGATTTGGCAGAGGTGAGAAGGGAGCTCAAATTTTCCAGTGCAGGTTGTAAAGCACATAAATTCTGCTTCTGTTCCATTCATAAATATATCTGTGGATCAATATTAATAGTATCTCAGAAACAAGGATTATTAATACATACAAATAAGAACACCAAAGCCCAGTACAATCATCAACATGGAACCAGACTTTGGATATCTTAATTCTCAAGTCGATGTTCTGCCTTCTTTAGGTTCTTTCTCATTACCTGGAAGAGCACTTCGAATATAGACACATATATTAAAGACACCATTCAATCTGTAGAAGATGATGTTCTGCACTCTGTCAATATTTCTCCAGCCCATTTCAAATAGCCAGTTTCTGCACCTGTTTATGTTTTTTCTGGAACAGTAGATGGTTATTTTGTCCAGAGGCCAGAAAGGTAAAAAGTGCCTGTAAATTATAACTACCCCCCCAAGTTCCTCCTTCACCCATAACCCTCACAGCTCCTCACTTCCCGACCCAGCCAAGTAATTTCAACCTAAATACCTGCGGTCCCTGACACCTTAAAGGTGTTTTACAGCATTTCTAAAAATTTCTGTATGAGATTAAGCTCCAATACCCTACAGTAGGAACTGGCTTAATACGATATTATTTTTTGACTCCGTTCTTGGACCAGTATCACTTCCCACTTTCCCACCTCCCTAACTGTGTTTCATGCAAGTCTAAAATAGCCTGTATGACCTTGCATTCTCATCTCTGGGTCTGCTTTTGGGAAAACTCCATCATGATGCTCTATGGCTGTTTTATTAAATTTATTTTTCATGGACCAGAATACAGTAAAGAGCAAAACATGGCATGGTCCCAATTCATGCTTTTGGAGGAATAGATGAATTGTAAATGATGATATATATGGAATTAGGAGGGCATTTCCTTCAAGGAGATTTGCCAGATTTTTATGTGATTAAATATCTAGCCAAAGGGAAATGACGGTAGTGCAGTGGAATTTTGGTTATTTGGTGATGTTGTCTTTACTACATCACTAAAAGTGTTTAAAATTAATTTGAGATTTTTTTTATCAAAATATTTCCACGATACTACAGGCATTCAACTGTAAGCAGAATATACTGCAATATTTTAGTGTAAATAAACTGCCTTGCTTAAAATTGAGGGCACATTTCCCATGGTGGTTTCCATCTGTTTACACACAGAGATGGAGAAACAGGCACTGATATAATGAAACGATTAAAGGGAAATGATGCATTGGACACTGCAGGATGACAGACAAATTAAGCTTGACATAGACATTCACTATGTTGCTATTAAAATAGTAGTATGAATGCCTTAGTTACTTACAAACAGAAAATGGATCTATTATGATGAATAAATAAGATTAAAACAAAAATAAAATATTAGATTTCTCATTTATAGAGAGAGGTAGCTGTATTAGTTAAATATTAGCATAAGCTAAATTTTTCCACATTGCAGTTTTTCATAAGTTTTAGACTACCACCTCAATATGTGATTAGATATTTATGTCACACTCTAGAAGACAAATTGTCTACTTCATGGTGATATTATAGAAATACAGAAAGTATTTGCTTAGAAAATAAATGTAAGAAATCAATATGGTACACATCTGTACAATGTTCAACAGTCTAAATTATTAAACACATACATATTTTTGCATTATTACTACATAATAATTTCTATACAGCCATAACTCAGATATATTTGAATTCCTTCTTTACCCCTACAATTGAAATCTAGGCTATTTGTATATAATAGCTCTAAGCAGAGCTTTTTCAATATTTTTAAATATTGAAATATTTTTTAAAAACTTAAAGCAATAAAGATGAAAGTAGAAAGGATCTTACTGAAAGGAAGAAGGTGTGTGTGTGTGTGTGTGTGTGTGTGTCTATGTGTGTTCCCACATGTGTATTCCTATTCACGGCAGTAATAAAAGTTCTCACTTTGCTTTAAAACTCTATTAAGGTAAAATAATCATTTCCTCTTAATAAGTAATTCAAAGCTAATATTTGCCTTTATTATCTGAAATGAAATGATTTAGATGCTTTCCATCATTTTAAATCTATATTTGATAATGGCTTCATATTTTAATTGGGAACGTGTCAGGAGATAAAGAAGGAAGAAAAAAGAAGTTATGATATTCATATATGTGTTTCATTGTGACTATACATTTAACCCAGTCTCTCCCTACCCCCCAAAATATGCATAGTAATACAGAATGAAATAGATTAAAATAGAAATAAATGAACTGTTTCTAATAACTAAGGAAGATGCATAGGTATATTGCTCCTCATATTTCTGAGTAGGAAGAATCATACCTAGAAATGACCCAATATATTGGAGGTAGAAAATTCTTAAAAATACATTAAAATATACCTTAAAAATCATGATAATAGAAATATATTTAAGTAATCTTTTTGTCTTCATGTTGATACATAATTTATCATGCCAATACCTCTGAAATTGAAAAGAAGGCTGAAATTTTAGGAGAAACAATAACAGGAAAACCCATTTTAAAAAATATTTTCTAATAAATAAAAAGTGTTCATAATATTATTTTGAACCAAATAATTCTAAGAAATAGAGAACTTTTTAACAGAATATTGAAAACTAGAATTGTTTATAAATAAATCCTCAAACTATAAAAAGATTTTGTACATAGATAGCTTAAGTGTTTTCATATGTTCATATATATGTACAAATTTCCATGTTTATGGTATTTTCATTTATATATCAACTGGATACAATATAAAATATAGTGAATGCTACATGTAAAATTTTAGTTTATTGGACAAACATCAATAGTTTAGGTTTTACAAACTATTTGTTGTCTTATTCATTAAACAAGTATTTATGGTGCCACTACCACATGCTAGGTACGATGTTGGGCCCTGGGCTTTCAGTAACGACATTTAAGAACAAAGAAAGCCATGTACACTGCTGGGGGTAATGTAAATTATTATAGACATTGGGAAAACTATATGGAGGTTTCCCAAAAAACTAAAGATAGAATTACCATATAATCCAGAAATCCCACTTCTGAATATTTACTCAAATTTTGAAATCAGTAGGTCAAAGCAATATCTGCCCTCTTATGTTCATTGCAGCAATATTTGCAATATTCCTAATAACCAAGTTATGAAATCAACCTACGTGCCCATCAACAAATAAGTGGATAAAGAAAATATGGTGTGTATGTACACACACACACACACACACACAGGAATTCTATTATATAACCTTAAAAAAGAAAGACAATTTTTTTTTATTTGCAGCAACATAGATGGAATTGGAAAATGTTATGTTAATTGAAATAAGCCAGATGCAGAAAGACAAATACTGCATGTTCTTACTTAAATGTGAAATCTAAAACTATGAAACTCAGAGAACCACAGGGTAGAATGAATGGCTATTACTAGAGGCTGTACCATGGGGGTGGAGATTAGGGAAATAATGATAAAAGGATACAAAGCCTCAGTTAGATAGGAAGAATTAAAGAAAAAAATAATCTTTTATACATTTCAAAATTGCTGAAAGTTTTAAATATTCTCACCACAAAAAAAAGTGTTTGAGGTAATGGAGATTATAATTAGCATGATTTAATCATTCCACATTGAATGCATAAATTATTGTGCCCCATAAATATATACAGCCATAATTTGTCAATTTGCAATTAAAACATTTTTAAAAATTAAAAACCCTAAAAAGCAAATATTCCTGCTTTCATGGAGGTTATAGCTTTGAGTACAAGAAAATAAATATTTGCTCAATCTGTTTTTCTTTAACGTTCAGTAATTTAAGTCTTTGGGCTAATTTGTGTTTTCCCACATTACTACAGAATCTTATGCTCATGCCTGACTACTGAAGGAAAAGTACATTCTTAGTACTATCACAGAAAAATTATCTTTTTAATTATTAAAAATATTTTAAATGACAATTAGCTAGCCAAGTCAGCGTAGAAGACTGCCTTATATTAATTGATCTGGTAATTAAAGGATAACTAAATTTTCAACTGAATTGTTTAAATAAGTGTCCTATTTTATTTTTGAAACATGAAAAATAATTATTAAAATGTCAAAATGAAATTCTAAGCAAAAATGACGCCAGGACTTCTCTTTTAGTCTCCTAGTTCATTTTAATTGCACTAATACACAATTTGATCCATCTTCTGATTGTTGGAGTTTTGGATTGAGAGAAATCTCCAGCAGAAACAAGGTAGGGCAGAGCAATGGATCTAGTAAAAAACTAGTTTATTTACAAACATTGAGGCTATCCAGTCCAGTGATTTCTTCCAAATGAAGGCATGCAACACACTTGAATATAGTACCAGGATTGGCATAAAATATAGATTCAAAGCAGAGATTAACGATTTAAAAAAGAAGAAGAAGAAAGGAAAAAACAGAAAGAAAGAAAATGGTATTAAATTTTAAGAACTAAGTAATTTAGCCATTGATGGAAAAATTATAAGAATCAGTACAATTTCGCTATTTTCCTCTGGTTTTTACTGAGAAAATTAAAATAATAATCTCCATAAAATTGTTCTGTTTAGTTTCTTCAAACACATGTTATACTAGAAAGAGAATTTTGACAGAGAAACCTGAATTCTAGTTCTAAATCTAGAGCTAGAACAAACAACATTCCTGAAACCCATTGTCCTCAATTAACTTTGCTTTAAGGATTGGAGTCAGTATATTTTGCAAACAATTCTGCATATTATGTGATATACAGTTATAACCCAGTATTTGTTTGAAATCCATACAAAAAGAGTGTCTCTAATATGATAAATAAATATGATAATCATTATTTTCAATTCGAGTACCTAGCTACAAGTCAGATGACTCCATTAATTCTATTTTTCAGTTTTATGACTTTGGTAGTCATTAAGATTTCTTATTCTGTTTAGGAAGTTCGAGTATTTCCTTGAAAAGTGATAGTTCGGTGGAGATCTGAAAGTAGAGTAGAAGTAGGTCAAGCGTAAGTGGGGAGTTCACGCTGGGCAGATGTTATGCAATGCTCTTGTGGTAGAACGTACCATGTTATGACTTACCACGGAAGGAAGAGGACCATTGTTCCTGGAACAGGGTACCTGAGAAATGCTGGTGAAAGATAAGTGAGGGATACAGACCAAGAATACTTTAATGTAAGATACTTTAACCAAGATACTTTAACCTAAGACCAATGGGAAGTTTTTGAATTATTTTAGAGTTACTAAATGACCAAACTTTCCTTTCAAAATGATTTCACTGATTGTAGAATTTAGAATGGTTTGTGTTACATAGCACTGACTGACAATGTGGAAATAATTAGTGATGCTATATCGTAGTGGCTGCAGAGGTAGTTAAGGAACAGATCATGACAAAAATAAGATCTCTCTGGATCAGTGAGGTTATGCTGCAGAAACAAACAATATTAAAATTTTTGTAGCTTACAAAACTCCTAGTTAAATTATCATTCATGTTATGTGTCTCTAGCAAGTCAGCTTCAGCTCTGTCCCTTGTTACCTTAATTTCAGGTCCCAGTTAAGAGAGCAGCTTTTATGTAGAGCACTGCTGGTAGTTTTGGAAGGAAGAAATTGGCAAAGGGCATGTTGGATTTTGACGCTTTTGTTCCAAAATGCCACATGTCATTTCCTCTCACATTTTATTGTGCAGGTCAAAGAGTCAACTCTGACATTAATGGGATAGAGGAGAGGCACTGCAGGAAAGCAAATTGCAGTGTACTAAAAGTGATACAGTCTACCACACATAGTGAGGACCTTAGTATTTGTCATGTAGTCCATGGGGAACCACTGAACAGTCTCAAACAGAAATGTATTTAAAGGTAGTACATACATATAAAAACATCAAAAACTATGTAAGGAATATATAAAAGTTAGTATTTATTACTCAAGAAATCTATTATTCTGCTTTCTGGACACAGTATACTTTAAATGACATACTCATAATAACATATCCTGATATTACCCTGAATATGAAAGTATCCAAAACACTTTAATACCCATAAAACAAATTTGAGAAATTAGAGGCCTAGTCACCAAAATTGGATTGCAAGAAATGGCTTGGTCACAAAATGCAGGTCCAATAATTCAAGAATTGGGCCACACAGAATTTGCCGGTAATTTTATACCCCGAGACCCCTCCTTAAGTCTGCGCTTACCTTAGTTATTTAATCTCTAACTTTTCCTTCTTTTTTTTCGGGGAGGAAGGGATAAACTATTCCAAGGTTAGTTTCTGTTATATACAAGGAAGTATACTATCAATAGAGAGTATTCTAAGAGAAATCATGGTGTAATACTTACACTTATTCAATAGCAATAAAATTTTAAGTTTTCTTGAAAACTAGAAAGTCAGTTTGTAGAATAATCTATTGAAAAGTCTGAAAATTAAATTTGATTTCTACGCTGTACTTTATATAAGCCAGTTTTAGAAAACTACTATCACAAACTATTAGTTTAGTAACATCAATACTAAATAAAAATTAAGTTGCTATTACTCCAATAGATGGAAAATTTTGTCTCAAGTCAGATCTTTTTTAAGTATATGCATTGAAATCTATTTGCATATCTTTTAAATATATACAATTGTATTGCATACAATCAAACTAATTTATATGTATTAAGTTTGTGCATGTTAAATATATGCACAAATTTTAATTATATGTATTTGAAATTACACTTGAACAAGTAAAAACTTTAAGTATGATAGAAATATATCCCAAGTCAGTAATTTTGTGAAGAAAATAAAATGTAATTGTTCTATTTTCAAATATAATATTGAATACAAACACACACAGAATCAGAGTCACAAATAATCAATTAAAATTGAATATGTCTTATAGAAAATATTATCATTTTCTATTTTCTGTGAACTTCATGTAAGAGCAAGTATCTCTAGGTTCTCTTCAAATCTTAATAAAAAATCATTCTTATTGACAACTATTAACAAATCTGAAAGGATAAGTTAAGTGATACTTAAATTAATATCAAATTCAGGAACTTCTAAGTCACTTTTATAGGGATTATTCTTTTAATAGGTATATAAAAATATGTTGGCAAAATACTCTCAAGGAAACTGAAAGACCATTTGGAGTACCAGGTAGGCTGTAGAATATGTTTAAAAGAGTGTATTTCTGCAAAGCCAAAATCAAAAACAGCACTATTAGTATCTTTGAAGATAAAACCATTAACTACATCTTGATGAATTCCAGGATTCCTCAGCTCATTGTCAAGATGTATTTAGTTTCCTAAAGTAGAGGCATTGGAGCAAATAACTGTGCGCATAAAGACATTAGATTTATTTGAAGAATACCAGCTGTGTGGAAAATATTGCAGTTCCAGCATTAGTATGTTCAACTTCACCAGAACAGGCAACATTATCCCCAAATGTGAAACATAATTAGCTGTGCTATATCTCTTTAACCTCTGATCTAGAATCCATGTATTTTCCATTTTCTTTGATCAAGTGATTTTTAAAGAGCTTGGGAAGTTCTCAGTATACATATCTATATGAAAAATATGCTAAGCATGTAAAAAATAAAATTTCTCCCTCTAGAAGAAAATTTCACTCTCACAGTATCAAATCATCAATTTCATCATCTGAGACTGTTTACACAGAGGAATAAAAAGATAGAGTAGAAAACGTTTTAAACTACATTTTCATGAATAATTTATATTCATCAGCTTCAGGTATTTAAACAGTAAAAGAACTAATGAAGCACTCGTGACTGAACACCTATTGCTATGTTCCTTATTATTTTTCTTCTTAAGCCTTAATGAGCTGTAATTATAGTCACTCGTATTTTGTCTTGAACATACTTTATTATAACAAAGAGTAGTGACAAGTAGCTGTATCTCACTTCATGAACACCAAACTTACTGCAGATATGTAAATGAGAAGCTACAAAGCTACAGAGAGCCTGGAGATATTAACATCTGTGTGAATGAAGCAGCCATTTCACAACTCAGTGGACCTTAAACACAGCAGACACTGAAATCTGTTCAGTACATGGGGTGGATTTTTAAATATGTTCACTTACTGTTTGTCTCCCAACTGCTGTTTGAACATGGTTTCTGTAATATTAGGGAGTCTGCTTTGACATCCCTGGCATATAAAAATCATGTCCTTGATTAATAGCTACTACCAGACTAAATAGCCATTTTAAATTTATAAATACAAATTTGAATTGCACCACGCTCAAAACCTTTCCCTTGGAGTAAAGAGGTTGGAACGTATTTACTAAGAAGAAGAGAACGATGAGAAGAATGACCTCTGACAACCTTGCTTGTTGTTATTTTTATGTGTTAATCTGAGTATGGATATTATATAAGTCTGATTACAGATAAATAAATTTTAACTTAAAATAAATCAATTTTTAATAAGATACTTGGGAAAGCAAACATTTTAGATTAGAAAGTGTTCAATCATATGAAAGAAATAAGCACCTTGAAAGACTGCTATTTTTCTCCAATAGAAATAAAATTTGAACACTAACTTGATGTTTATTTAAAAATAAAGACAGTTATCAGAAACTTTATGATTACTTTTTAAACTATATGTGAGATTATTACATTATAAATACTTTGAGGGGGCAGGCATAGAAATGAGAAAAATCCAATATATTTACAGTTCAATTATGAAAACTCAACCCTGATAATTTCTTTTAAAAAATTAAAAGTCAAACTGATATACAAATTACAGGAAACCTTTCATGTTATATCATATATTCCAGCCTATTTTTTACTTGAAAGCATGCAATTACTAGTTCTCCAATATAATTTACAAAATAACATGTTCTACTTCTTCCCTTTTTTATCAAAATAATTATTGGTGCTGAATATTTGCAAAAATGCCACCATTACCATTTAAAATGCCAATTATAAGATCTTATGAGTTTATAATAAAAGTTAATTAGCATTATTTTCTTTAGACCTGATGTCTTTGCAATTATAATAGACTATTTTATCAATTAGTTTCATTTTCAAAATCCAGGTGACATATATTTTGTAAGTTTGTATAAATTATTGTAAAAAATATCCATATTTTAGACTGTAGGAATCCACAGTCAGTAATAAATACTTGAAACAAGCATTCAGACTACTTAAAATCCACATTTACTTTATAATTGAGAGAATGCATAGGCACATTAAGGATGATAGGTTGCATATGAATCTTCTACTTTCTAAGCTTATCAGACCACGGGTGAGTAAGGACTTGTATGACACACTTTCGGAGGCTGTAAGTTTCTCAGAATTATGTTGCAAGTTATTTTTATTACTCCCAAAGCATTTCTGTAATGTCATTTCTTGGCCTTTAACAGATTCATTTTTTTATTTCTTGCATGTGAAAGGGTTGCGGATTGGTATGTAAAATAAGTTGGAGTTAATTAGTGGAGCTAAACTTTAGGAAAGCCTGCATTAAGTGACCCAGGATTTGAAGGGTATTATGCTAATCATAATTTTGAAGCTTCAACCTCTTTGTTTTCCTTAAGATGTAGAAAATTTGTAGCAAAATAGTATAAGAGAGAGTCTAAAACATTTTAATAAGTAAAATGTAATCATTTATTTGAAGCCGTATGCTGCTGATTGTCAAAGGTCAATGCTGTCAAATATCTCAAGAAGAATATTTCTCTCAGAAGAGAATTCAGTATAGTCTTGTTATTTCATCTGTTATCAATGCATTCCAGCAAAAGTGGTTGTAAAAGTATATTCCCATTGCTTTATATTATAAGAACTAAGACGATTCCCAAAGGGTATAAATATAAATGAGCAAATCCTTGCAAGGGAATAAGCCAAAAACTTTTATCACATGTGTGTGTATTTCTAAATAAGATGTTGTTCATTATTATTGTTATTATCATTTTACTTTACAAAATAGCTTTTTTATTCATTCATTTAACAAGCACTTTATAGGCACTTCATATGTATCAGATATTTTAGGATTTGGAGATTGAGGGGAAAACATTCATAAAAATTTTTACCTTCATGGAGCTGGCTTGCCGTGCAATATGGCAAAAAATATACATAAATAAACAAATACAAATAAACAAATATAGGTAAAGAGGATAGAGTTTTGAGGCAGGTTAATATCGACTGAGATGGTCAGAGAAGGCCTTGCTGAGAGCACCCATTTATTTAAAAGAGGACTTGAAGGAGACGTGGGGGTGGCCCCTGTGGGTAACCGGGAGAAAAGCGCTAAGCAGACAGAACAGCAAGTACAAAAATCCTGAGATGGAAATGTACCTGTGTTGTGTCGATTGGAGCTTTCCTTTATGATCAAACACATATCTAATTTTATGATCAAATATTTATCAAAAGAAAAAAACTAGGGAATAATTAAGTTAAAAATAATCAAGAAATAGAAATAGCTTTAATATTGTTTCTCTTTCAAAATAATCTGCTGTAATTCACAAAATTAATTGCAAATACATGGAAAAAATATTCTATGATTCCATTTCAATATCTCTCACAAATAGTATAGCAGCTGTAAAAGCAAAGTTATATTAATTTGTAAAGTTTACAGTTACATCACTGTATATACAGTCACAGTTACTATTAATATGAACCTTTTGATTGGGGATGTATCAAGTGTTATAAGAAAATAAATGCCAAAGCCACTCTGTATGTGTGTGTGTGTAGGGGGGTGTGGGAGAGATGGGGGTGGGGGAGCAGTGGAGAGAGAGAGAGTGAGAGAGAGAGAGAGAGAGAGAGAGAGATGGGGGTAGTGTTTGGAACATATAGAATATACCAGTGTTTATTTAAAAAA